>JAVYIG010013111.1:0-49179 GCA_035222895.1 Strongylocentrotus droebachiensis | reverse complement strand
GTAATCTGCTGAGGTATATAGCCACCACATGGTATCTCCTTGATCGCCTTCCCACCTGCTGGTGAGAATACCTGGATCTTCATGGCTATCTTGTAGCTAACATAGATCAGATCATCACTGTCTACAGTGAGATCAGCAAATCCACCTTTATCGCGACTCAGAGTCTCAAACATTACATTCAACTTTGGGTACTGTAGTGTGTACAGTGTGATATTGTTTGAGGAATCAAGTATAACATACCGATCATCTGAGAGAAACCCTTCTCCACGAATCTTAACACCCTTGAGAACTGTCTGCTTGAGCTGACCATCAGCAGTAAAGATCTCCACGCCACCACTACTACATCCCACTGCCATCCTACCGTCTGGTGTAATAACCATGGCATTCATGCTATTCTTAGTGGGCAAAGCGATGTTCATTGCAACTAAATTTACGATCTTACCAAGACCTAGATCGTCCATATCAACGTTTCTCATGAAACTGACACTTTTTCCTTTCTTGCTCGATTGCCTTGGCTGATCGTAGTCAGGATTTTCTTGTTTCAAGGCCTCTTGTAAGTCTTGACATAGTGTGTCGTGTGCAGCCAACGCATCCATATCTGACGGTACCTTTGTCTTATTGGTTACCACGTCAGCTATGGTGGTCAAGAGAGTGATGTGCTCCACAACTGATTTCTTCATTTCGTCCAGCTCTTTCTTGACTCCTTCGGTTCTACCCTTGACTTCACCAATGAGGATTTCTTTCTTTTCTATCAACTGCCGGACTGATTCTTCATATGCCTTGTTGATATCATCTGTACACTGCTTCTGAACATTGCTCACATGGTCCTTCTGTTCATCAATGAAATCAACGTATTTCTGAAAGCAAGAGCGTTTTTTGTCCGCCTTGGACTTGAGGTCTTCGATCTTCTTCATATGGCTGCTTTCATAAACAGCTGCCTCGATGACCCGATGTCCTTCGTTTGTATGTTCCATGACAACACACCTGAAGCAGGCAAATCTCCTGCAGTCGGGACAGAAGCACTCCTCATCCTCTTTAGGGTGTTTCCTGCATTTACGGTATCTACGTACTGACACCTTCCCTGATACGATCTCACTCATGGCTAAAACCTCATGACTGATGAAGTCTGGCCACCGAGAGTGTGTGTTGTGACAAGTGATACAGAAATACTTGCCACAGTCTTGACAGTAGACAACAGCTTGGGGCTTGTCCTCGGATTTACAACTGGTGCAAAGCTGATATTGATTCTTCATGTCCTCTATGAGAGACTTCAATGCTTGACTTGCCGGTAATTTGCTGACTTCTTGGTTTGGGACCTGTGTTTCAGCTCTGCAGACAGGGCATCGGAGCATCTGGTCGTTACCATGGCATTCCAAGAGGTTGTCCAGACAGGCCCTGCAGTAGGTGTGAGAACAGGACAGGATCTTGGGATCGGTGAAGGTATTCAGACATACAGGACACTCCAGACTCTGAGCAATAACATTCTTTAATGCATCAGCCATGATTCGAATTCTAGTGGAAGGGATACGAGATAAAAGAAAAGGAAAAAACATAAAGATTCATCTGATCGTATTAAAGAGGAGTGTTTATCATCTTCCCCACGCCTTTTCCTTATAGAATATAACGCGAAAAAAATATGATTTTCCGTTATATCTTGTTAAAAATAATTTATATCATTCATCAACTGAATGGAGTGATGAAAAATGAATAAAAAAAAAAAACTGTTTCCTTTGTCGCTCTTCAGTCTATGAACATTATAACGGGGGGGGGGGGGGGGGGGGGGTGATGATGACAACAATAATCATGCTAATAAGGATGTTGATGATAATACTACTAATATTAATAATGATAAAGTATGGTTAATGATAATAATCATATCAACAAAATAACAATTATCTTCATAATAATGATGATGTCTTGTTTACCCAGTCCTCATTAATATACATACTGTTCTCCCCAAGGGCCCAGCAATCTTATTACTACCCTGGCTTTAGCCAACCTACCATGCTATTAATGTGCTCACATATAGCATTTGCTGTCATTATACACCTGGGATGGGAGGAGAGTGACAAAGGCCGGGGACAAATGTAGCCACATGTCTCACCAAAGGACATTAATGCCGCGGTGGAACTCAAACCGCGAACCATGTGATTTACAATCAAACAACATATCCACTAGCCTGGACCACAACATGTATCGCAACTAGTCATGCTAGCAGAAATTGTGTAATACCCTGACGTATACAACTACATTGCATCAGTTGGAGCCTATGGTTAATGGTAAACCGTGGAAATTAAAACAAAACATTTAGAATTGAGTCTTAGAAATGTAGTTTAACATTCACATTTAGCGCCTTTGTTATCTGAAACAAATAATCATAACACTATTTCTTCATTAATATATCTAGCATATCAATACTTTGTTAGGTTTTTCTTTAATATGATCTATAATATTCATTTATGAACATGTACCATTCACGATGTATTCAAATGTTTAATCACTGATGTTATTGATGATGAATAAATAAAATAAAATCAAAATCAAATCAAATCAAATCAAAATCAAATATGAAACCAGGTATCATGTATGCCTATTGGTAATGATGTCATACAAGGGAGATGTGAGTTTAAACTCTCATCACCCTAGTCATACCATGAGTCCAAATTGTATAGCTGCACATCCGCCGAGCGAAATAAACTTGCTTTGGAGTCTTATACCAAGAGTATTAAACGTGTGCTATTCATCTCAGTGTCTCGAATATTCGTCTATGTACCTTTAATTAAGAGTGCATAACACCAAGTTTTACAAATTTCGTGAAATTTGAACGAAAAAAAAATTACGTTCCATGATCTGCCTTCCCATATGATGCAGATAAACATACCTTATTCTTAACAGTTAACATGATGGAGTCTAGGTTTTGAAACAACTCTAAAACTCAGTATGCAACATTTGTACTAATTTTAAAGCTGATGAGGTATCGAAAACAGAACTATAAACACGTACACACGTACACGTAAACACGTACACAGGAATATACTATTTAAACAAAATCATCATGGTTGTACAGATGAAATTATATTGCTTTGGTTTGGCAGAATCATAAGCTGAAATGTTAGCTATATTAAGAATTGCATAATAAAGTGAAATATTTCATATAAAATGTAAGAATAATAATGCATGACACCTTTGTAATTCAAATCGCAATAACACACGAAAATAGTCACATTTCACCCATGACAAACAGACACTGAGAAGTTATACGCGTGAACGATATCAATATGATCCAAAGTTTTCTAATGCGACAAACGTTACTCCCGGGTTCAAGATCAAGGACATTAAACTATTATTGTCTGGTTTCAAAGCTCTGTTTTATATTTTTATTTTTGCAGCCTTTATTCTTCATGCCCTCATGGTTTACCAAACTGATTTCATTTTCTAAACACACGTCATTCTCATTCTCGGCTATACACACAAAAAAAAAATTGTGTAAGTTTACTCATAAACAAGTGTTAATTTACTGACACTATAATAACACACTAAATGAGTAAAATTTACTCATCCAATTTAGTTTTTTCTCTTGGTACTCACCATGTTAGTTCCTGTTGTAATGCAGATAAGTGAGTTTTTACAATTGACACTATAATGACACACAAGTGAGTATTCTTCATGAGTATTCTTCAACATACTCATAGCTCAATCGCTCTCCATGTATATCACCTCAAAAAAGACATGTAGATCCAAACCCAACTATTTCAGTCGAAGGAAAATTATGTTTTTTTTAGACCAGATTGAAAAAACTAAACTAAAAAGTGCCTGGGAGTCAGCCTTGTACAGGTATATAATACGAAAAGTTAAAACGAATATATTGGAAATTGTTCGACACTGCATTTCTTTTGGAAATGACACGGACATTTTAATTCACTCACCTCTTTTCCCGTCACTACGTATCAGTCTGGGTGTTATATGAATTCAGTAAATATGACTTACTCTCTGCCTTCACAATGTAGTGGTGCACTGATCATAAGTGGTATTATACACATGCAAATATCTAGTCTGTCAGTCTATTTTTAGTGACTTGGAATTCCCAGTAACCTTTGACAGACTACAACATTGAGATCGCCCAATGAAACCTCGATCTCAGTTTTTCAAGCGTCTGTGGAATAAATATCACGCGCGTGTCGAACTTGAATTCAATTTCTGTTACTCCCCCCCCCGCGGCCCCCATTACAAAAACATTCTCAAGTAAGAGTGAAATTACAATTGCCAAAGTCTCACGGACAGGCGCGTACGCAGGGAGGGAGGGGGGGGGGGGGGAGGGGTTCAGTTTTTTTTTATGTGTGTATTTTGGAACAACCCCCCCTTCTTTGTGATTTTTTTTGTTGTTGTTGTTGATAACAAAAAAAAAATTATGCCAATGGCTGACCTTACCCCCCCCCCCTCCCCAACAGAGCAAAATGTCAAATTTTCAATTTTGAGACCAAAAAAAAGAAAAAAGTGTCCTGTTACCCCCCCCCCCCCGCTTATTCAGCGGCTGGCTGAGTCGTTGCGAAACTTTCGGCCCTATTTAAAAATTCAAGCGACTAAGAGCAATATCTCCCAAAGCTCACTCGCTACGCTCGCTCGCATTTATAAATGTTATAATTATGTTACTTATCAAATGTCTTTTCAGTTTTACTGTTATGAGAATGTGCTTATTTATAACCCAATGAGGATTGGTTTTTTCCTCTTTATAAGATGTAGTTTCCGCACTGCGACCTCACAAATCTTATATTTTTCCTCGCTCGCAAATGATTTTTCGACCATCACACCCAACTGCAAGGTGTGATGCTAAAGCAATATTTTATACGATGTAAAAATAGAAACAATGTATTGAAATCATCCCTGATAATGTAATCAAATTGTAGGGTATATACCAATGTCTAAAAATTGTATATTCTCGCTTTGAGATTTCCCTTTGAAGGTGCCCTTTTTTTTCCACAAAGTGCACCTTTTTGTTGGTGCCCCCCCCCCCACTTTGGAAGTCGCTCCGCCGCCTCTGTCTCTGTGTCTCTGTTTTGAGTTGTGTTTCGTTTATTAGAACCTATGATATAACAAAGATGATTTATGATTGTTTGAAGAAGCAAATTAGATTGTAATAAATTTCGATATGGCAAGACCCAGGAGAGTCGAGACACAATAGTCACCTGATTGTCAGGGGGTTTGGCTTCTTGTTAGTAGCAGTCGTAGTATTAGTATCGTATTTTTAACATATTTTTTCTTGACATACCGGCTCCCCGATTTCAGTTTGCTAGATGACAAGTTGGGTAAAGTTTTATTCATAAAAACACTTTTATCGGGGTATTGATGCATTTCATTTCGTCTGATTGAAACTGAATGCATCATTACTGTATAAATCGTTTATGATGAATGCGCAATCATGTTGGACTGTACAGGCCTCATTCCCCATACCCTATCCTTATATTAATCACACTAGAGGGCCACCTTCTGTCATTGGGCTAAGGTTCTGCAAGGTAAAAGTATGATGTAAATACATTGACAAGATGACGTAAATTATATTCTTATTGATGCACCCTCCTAACCAACCCCCATCCCCTCATATATATTTGTTTAAATTACATGAACCAGTATAGGCCTATCTTGGTCAGCAGTGAGTCAGGAGGGGATAACTGCCCCTTGCCCCTCCTTCAAATTAGCTAGTAATGATGTATGTATTAATCGTTGACTAAAATGCTATTTAAAGTGAATCGGTAACATTGTTGAAGGTTGATGGAAAAATTGCGTAATTTGTGTATGAAATGTTATTTATTATATTACTTCTACAGTACTAACCCTATAACATACAAAAATATCCCGAAAAAATTCTCAAACCAAAAAGATATTTACGGTTTTTTTGAAGGTGTCACTGTGCGACACCTTCTAACAGTGATTAACAGTGAGTTCTCCCAACCGTTTTTCCATGAAAATAAGACACAAGACAGGTTTTTAAAATCTGTCAGCACTTAAATGTCTGGAATGGTATTTAAAGCCAATTCATTGCTTTGTGAAGATTTGAATTCACCTAAAATGTAATTAAATTGTATTAATATAGTTGGGAGATTTAAGGAATCGATCAGATCAGTTTTCCCCATTTTGTATCGTTAATAATGGTCCGTTTTTACTCAAACTTTCAGATTTTCTTTATGTGTACATCTAGCATTGAAGTCACTACCTTAGCATCATTTCCTCTCATCTCAACAATGTTACAAACTCCCTTTAAGCATTGGTTTCAAGAATGCACCACCAGAGAGTGTTACCATGACCTTGAGGAATAAAAGAGACTAAATATTGAAATCTGAGTGGGGATATTATAGAATGAGACGACTCCCCCATCTCTGGTAGATTTAGTTTTCCCATGAATCTACCACCTTGACTAAGTCTAGAAGATCTCCTAACAACAGCACGTGGATAGAATGGTATCATGACCTCGACATTTATGCTGCCTAAGAAAAGCTAGAAAATGCCTTTAAATTGTGACGTCATCATTTTGCGGAGTGAAAATTTGTGGCACACGTATCGAGAAAAGACCGCCGACGAACAATAATTATCATCAATTCCATTTGCGATTCAGTTCAGACGGGCGGATGACGATTCTTCCATGGTCTTCAGGTGCTGTCTTTGCGTCATCTCCCTTTTGATGTTGTAATTTTCTTCCGATGGCACTCACCTGCAAGCTAGCCAAAGACAGTTGGTATTTTAACGGAGACATATCAATCCCGATAAGCATACATTCAGCAAGAAAATCCTAACCTACATTACAGGGATACATGCAAGTTTTGCATCAATACTGTGGAGCATGTTACCATGGTAATGAGAATGGTGGATACTTCTTTTTTCTCGCCGTTCAATGTCAGGATCTGACCCTTTAAGATTTTTTATACGGAATGATATTTTGAACGGCGGAAGGAAAGGTTTTCTTGTAAAATCAGCCCTCAGCTTCCGCCAATGCGCCGCGCGCCAGTATCAAATGTGTTTAGGTAAGAGCTGAAAAGGATAATGTTAAGAAAAAATGTTTGCTTACAAAATTTATTACAGTCATATTAAGCTCTCTCTCTCTCTCTTCCTGTATGCGGATATCTTCGTCCGTCTGCAATCTCTCTCATTCTCTCTTTTTGTCAGGCACGTAGCGGTTTAACTTTTTTGGACCCCTTTTTTGACCTCGATCGATTACACGTATGTGCCCCCAAACATCAAACTCTGGCTACGTGCCTGCTTTTTCTCTCTTTTTTTTTTCTCTCCCCCTCTCTTTCTACCTCTTTCTCTCTCTCCTCCCCTCTCTCTCTCTCTCTCTCTCTCTGTCCCTCTCTGTGTGATTTTGTCTCCTTTGCATTCCCACGCTCTTTCCCCATTCTCTAGTCCATTCCTGATTTGTGTTCAGCATGTCGATTACTTAAAAGGGTCAATCAAATTTGTGAATAATGAAATTGATGTAAAATTTAGACTGAATTCGATGTGAATCTAAATTTATTTGGTAAGCAAAATAAAAGTATTGACGGTACCACATGAACGTTCGTCTGGCTACCGTATTGCTGTATATTGTCTTATATCCAGAAAAAGATAAATGATCTACATGTAGTAAGTAAATATGATAACTATGGTTTTGTTTCAATCCAATTCAATTCATTATTGAAATTAAAGAATAACATACATACGTGCACATTGAATAATACATGTACTGTACAAAATATCAAACTTGCTTGGTAGGTAGCAGCCAGAAAGGAAGTGACCTTTATAAGTGGGCGACCTAGAGAAAATATAATTAACATTTAATCACATGTACCAGATTATAAAGACATGACAAACACAACATTCTAACCAGAAAAAATACACATCACATTGCATGACGTAAAATTACAGATCAATGAAATGAAGAAGAAAAAAGTTCGTGTAAAGATTAATATTTTGCAAGAATAACTGTTATAATTTATGTTTTAATTCATTTGTATAATTATGTTTGTTTTGATATTCACTTTGAATTGTTCATGGTTAGTCATTTTCTTGATTTGAAGCCGTGTTGATAAACTCTCTGAAATATCTTTCTCTAACAGACTTCTTTAGTTGCTGTTGATTAAGTAGCAAACCGTGACGGAAAATCGAAGTAATTACCCCATACACAAAGACTCCTCTTCCTTGCCCAGCCGAAACGAAACATCAGGCCAGCGTTTCATTACACCGTCATAAGCGCAAGTTCACCGAAATCCAGATGAAACGCGTGTATCATAATTAACACGCGTTTCAAGGAGATGTCGGTGAACTTGTACTTATGACGGTCTCGTGAAACGACGCCTGGACCGACCAGAGACCGAACAAGGAATGGCATTAATACAGAGAATGGAAAAGAAATGGTCGATTTGGAAAGGTCTGTGAGGTTGTTTTGGAGTCGGTTCGGCGGTGTGACTGCAGTATCACGGTCTCATATGGGGGTGAAATAATGAATTACAACATTGAAACATATAGGTCGTTCATGTAGGGCCACTCTTTATAACGGAAGGGAGGTAAAGGAGTTTATTATTGACAATACAAACAAATCAACTGCCAATTACCGATTGCATTGCCTAGTAATAACCAAAGTTTAAATACGACAGTCAGCATTTCATAATTATATTTGTGTATAGCGAGTTCAGTTCGCCCGATACTTAAAGTTAAGAATCAAATACATGTACATAGTATAACGCCATGATCGTTCAAGAAACTTTATATTTCTAATTCTGTTAGATTAAATATGAGCAATGGCAGAATGGTACAAGTTCAAGGAAATACTTATAATTTGAAAGAGACGAAGACAAATAAGAAGTTATTGATATAAGAACATTCTGAAATGAACAGGTGTATACTAATGTACACTCTTTCCCCCAAAAAAGGGATGCATAATAAAAGGGGAAGTACACTTGACATCACGTTGATGAAGAAACGTAAGAGACGGGGAATAAATCTAAAAAGATAAGGAGAAATTAATGTAGTTGTAAAGCTTTTAAGCTCCTTTTAGATAGGCAACTCTAATTGCGATCTCCTCTACATTTGTTTTATATGGAAAATTTTCAAAAAATATCTTAATTTGTTTTATATACAATTTTGATGATAGTGTATTGGTTTTATACACATGAGCCCCTATAGGAACATGTAACAATTTTATATTTCGGCCACATACAAGTATGACAAAGAAAATGTAGGATGATGTTTAATGATATCTTTAGTACAAAGTGAACAGAGAGTAGCTATAAAATCACAACTTTTCAGATTTTTCTAAAACGTATTAAGACCATTTCTCTAAATGGAAACACAGACAAAACGAAATATCTGAACAAGAAACAAAAAATCTGATATTTCCGACAACTTCAATGTTGTTTCTTCCATGTATTTTGCCAGACGGAAGGTAAAAATGGAAAACAAAAAGCATCATACTACAGTTCATCAAATTGAAAAGTAAACCCTTATTTTTACGATTGTTTTTACAATACTCTTGCAACATACATCATACAATCAATAGGTCAAACTTCATTGTATTAAACAGCAATACGATCACATAGTTTCCTTGATTAGGATAATTATCTCCAAATTACTGTAAAATAATCTTTTAGTCCACAATCAAATTAAGTCTACATCATTTATATTTTTACAACAGCTACCAAAAGTCAGATTCGCATGTAAAGTAATTATCAACGACAAAATCTTGAAAGATAAACACGTCAGAAATATATCAAAAGAAAGGTACAATCATTCACATTGATCCACATGATCTTCATTTCACCCAAACTCCATGTCACCTAGTCCAAGATTTAACTGATGCATTTGGATTTTGTATAGAAACACAAGGCCTGTTGGAAGCTTTTGAAATAGGGGGCAGGCATGAGCCCGTTTTTTTAAACGAAAAATGATGTTATTCTTATTTTTTCAGTATTCCCGTTTTATTATAAAAATATGTCCGATCGCACACATCCCCCTCCCCCTCTATTGGCCTAAATGTATCAGTGTTATCATACAGGGCAAGTAAGGATGACTCATCCATTATTTCCAGTGGAATATATAGAGTCTATCAGGAGTGCAGAAAGCGATCTCTCCTGATCGGTACTGCTGAATAAAGTACCAGTTTCTTTCAGGCTTCTCAATCTTGTAATCAATGACAAGGTTCTGGACATGCTTCAGCTCGTTAGTGTACTCATCAATGCTGACCAAACCTACATCGTGTTTTACCTTGGCTATCAGGATTGTATTCATTTGAGACACTGCAGCATATAGATCGAGATCATAACCTGAGTTCGCTAATTTATATTTTACAACACCTTGTTTGTCAATCAATCGTATTGTATCACAACATCTGATGATCAAGTAATCATTATAACTTGTAATCTGCCAAGGTATGTATCCATCACATGGTATTTCCCTGATCGCCTTCCCACCTGCTGGTGAAAATACGTGGATCTTCTTGGCTGTCCTGTAGCTGACATAGATCAGATCATCACTGTCTACAGTGAGATTAGCTAATCCACCTTTATCGCGATTCAGAGTCTCAAACATTACATTCAGCTTTGTGTACTCTAGTGTGTACGGTGTGATATTGTTTGAGCGATCAAGTATAATATACCGATCATCAGAGAGGACCCCTACTCCACGAATAATAACATCCTTGAAAACTTTCTGCTGGTGCTGACCATCTGCAGAGAAGATCTCCAAGCCACCCGTGTGACACCCCACTGCCATCCTGCCGTCAGGTGTACCGACCATGGCACTCATGCTATTCTTAGTAGGCAAAGCGATGTTCTTTTCAACTGCATTTACGATCTTACCAAGAGCTATTTCGTCCATCCCAACGTTCCTCCTAAAACTGACATATTTTCCTTTCTTACTCGATTGCCTCGGCTGGTTGTAGTCAGGATCTTCTTGTTTCAAAACATCCTGTAAGTCTTGACATAGAGTGTCGTGTGCAGCCAAAGCATCCATATCTAACGGTATCTTTGTCCTATTGGTTACCACGTCAGCTATGGTGGTCAAGTGAGTGATGTGCTCCTGAGCAGATTTCTTCATGTCGTCCAGTTCTTTCTTTACTGCTTCAGTCCTACCCTTGACTTCACCAATGAGGATTTCTTTCTTCTCTGTCAGCTGCCTGACTGATTCTTCATATGTGTTGTTGATATCATCTGTACATCGCTCCTGAACATTGCTCACACGCTCCTTCTGTTCATCAATGAAATCAACGTATTTCTGAAAGCAAGATCGTTTCTTGTCCGCCTTGGATTTGAGGTCCTCGATACTCTTCATATGGCTGCTTTCATAAACAGCTGCCTCGATGACCCGATGTCCTTCGTCTTTATGCTCCATGACAACACACCTGAAGCAGGCAAATCTCCTGCAGTCGGAACAGAAGCACTCCTCATCCTCTTTGGGGTGTTTCCTGCATTTACGGTACCTACGTACTAACACCTTCCCTGAAATCATCTCACTCATGGCTAAAACCTCATGACTGATGAAACCTGGCCACTGAGAATGTGTGTTGTAGCACGTGGTACAGAGATACGTGCCACAGTCTTGGCAGTAGACAACAGCTTGGGGCTTGTCCTCGGATTTACAATTCGTGCACAACAGATATTGATTCTTCATGTCCTCTATGAGAGACTTCAAAGCTAGATTTGCCTGTAATTTGCTGACATCTTGGTTTGGGACCTGGGTTTCAGCTCTGCAGACAGGGCATCGGAGCATCTGGTCGTTACCATGGCATTCCAAGAGGTTGTCCAGACAGGCCTTGCAGTAGGTGTGAGAACAAGACATGATATTGGGATCGGTGAAGGTATTTAGACATACAGGACACTCCAGACTCTGAGCAATAACATTCTTTAATGCATCAGCCATGATTCGAATTCTAGAGGAATACGAAACAAAAGAAAAGGAAAAACATAAAGATTCATCTGAACGTATTAAAGAGGAATGTTTATCATTTTCTTCACGCCTTTTCCTTACAGAATATAACGCGTACAAAATATGATATTCCGTTATATCTTGTTCAAAATTGATTTATATCATTCATCAACTGAAGGAGGTATTAAATGAAAAATGAATTAAAATAAATAAACTGTTTTCTTTGTCGCTCTTCAGTCTATATATACTATAATGAGGGGGAAATGACGATGATAATAATAATAATAATTCTAATTATGCTAATAATAAGGATGATGATCATAAATATCAATAATGATAATAATGATAATGATAATATTTATATCAAGAAAATAACAATAAATCATCATAATAATGACGATGCCTTGTTTACCCAGTCCTCATCAATAGACATACTGTTGTCCCCAAGGGCCCAGCAATCGTATTACTACACTGGCTTTTATAGCCAACCTACCATGATAATGTGCTCATTTAAGCATTCACTGTCACTATACACCTGGGATGGGAGGAGAGTTACAAAGGCTGGGGACAAAGGTAGCAAACTGTCTCACCAAAGTGCCGGGGTGGGACTCGAACCGCGAACCATGTGACTTACAATCAAGCAACCTATCCACTAAAATAGACCACAACACATCTACCATGTATAGCAACTAGTCATGCTAGCAACACAATTGTAAAACTTTGACGTAATATAAGTCATAATACATTGCATCAGTTGAAGCCCATGGTTAAAGGTAAACCGTGGGAAAAAAAAATACACATGAGTCTCAGAAATATAGATTACCATTCACATTTTAACACTTTGTTATCATTAATCTGAAACCAAGTGTCATATATTGATGATGATGTCATACCACTGATGAGTCACAATATTATTGTGTACCTACGCATGCGTCGAGCGAAATAAACTTGCTTTGGAATCTTATACCAAGAGTATCAAACGTGTGCTAATTATCTGTCTCGAGTATTCATCTGTCTATCTTTAAATAAAAGTTCATAACACCAAGTTTAACACATTTCGTGAAAATTTGAACGACATTAAATATGAACCGCGATCTGCCTTCAGCTTCAGATACATGTATGATGCAGATAAATATACCTTATTCCTAACACAATTATGGAGTCTAGGCTTTAAACAACTCTCAAACTTAGTAGGCAAATTTTTGTACTTATTTTAAAGCTGATGAGCTAGGTATCAAAAGCAGTACTACAAACATGTTCTTATGCACACTGGAATATACTATTGAATTTTTGTTTATCTTGATTGTACAGAGGAATTTACTTTGCCCTGGTTTGTCAGAATCATTAGCTGAAATGTTAACTACGTTAAGAATCGCATAATTACGTGAAATATTTTCCATGTGTATTCACATGATCATATCTACGCTTAGAATGATACTTCATGCCATCTCTTCGTAATTCAAATCACAATAACATAGCAAAATCGTCACAGTTCCTCCCAAGACAAACACTGAGAAGTTATACTTATGAACGATATTACTATGATCCAAAGGTTTTTTAATGCGACAAAAGTTACTTCCGGGTTCACGATCAAGGACGTAAAACGGTTTGAAAGCTCTGTATTGTTTAATTTTTATTTTTGTAGCTGTTTCTTCATTGTTTACTAAACTGATATCTTTTCTTAAACACTCGTCATTCTCATCTTACTCTTGGTTCAATCACTCTTTATTTATCACCTCAGAGACATCTAAACCCAGTCCCAACTATTCTTAGGAAAATGATGATTTTAAAGTTCAGATTAAAAACAAACAAACATACTCAATCAAACGGTCTGAAAGTCTGCCTTGAATGGTATATATACCTTAGTGTAAAACGAAAATATTGAAAAATGTAAGTCACGCACCTCTTTTTCCGTAACTATACGTATCGGCCTAGGTTATATGAAATCAGTAAACATTTACATGTATACTCTTTGCCTTTACGATGTAGTGGTGCACTGATTATAAGTAGTATATACATTTGTGTATTTCGTTTGTCGATCTATTTTGGGGACTGGGTATTCCCAGCAACCTTTGACAGACAAGCAGATTGAGGTTTGAATCGTCCTAAAAGTGATCGCCCAATACAAACTCGATCTCATTTGGATTGTTGGAGATGGCGCTAAACATTCTAAACATTTATTATAGTTCAATTACATGAGGATTATTTGAACCTACAGTATATGTAGTATGTTGGTTACCAGGTAACAAATAACAATGAACTCAGAAATTGCGTATTTGTTTGAAGAATCATAACAACTGAAAAATTGCTATCAACAGCACATGATTTCTGCTATTCAACGTTAATTTTATACCATTGCACCCTTGTTACTTTATTTTAATGCGAACATTGATAGGATTAGAGGTACTACATTTTATATTAAAGGAAAAAGGTTGCTCTACTTTTATTTTGAACACTTGAAAG
The DNA here is from genome assembly GCA_035222895.1 of Strongylocentrotus droebachiensis. Lineage (NCBI taxonomy): Eukaryota > Metazoa > Echinodermata > Echinoidea > Camarodonta > Strongylocentrotidae > Strongylocentrotus > Strongylocentrotus droebachiensis. The sequence continues at coordinate 34,830 of JAVYIG010013111.1, read as the reverse complement.
TTCATAGAACAATCTAATCTTGAAATATTGATATTATTCTGCATCAAAGATGAATTGATATGATAATCCCCCATTTAAAAAACATTCTGAAGTTAGAGTTACATTTGCCAACGTCTCACGGATATGTCCTCATTCGAGATTACAGATGGATTGTTGGAGATGGCGCTAAACTTTCTAAACATGTATTATAGTTCAATTACCTGAGGATTATTTGAACCTTTGTTGGTGACCAGGTAACAAATAACAACGGACTCAGAAATTGCGTATTTTTTAACGAATCATAACAACTCAAAAATTGCTATCAATAGCAGAAAACTTGAACTTGAACTTTATTTCATTGCGAAAATTTATAAGATTCGAGGTACTAAATTTACATCAAGGACAAAGGTTGTTCTACTCTTTCTTCGAACACTTGAATGTTTATGGAACATATTTGTCGGTGTTTCTAATCTTAAAATATTGATATCATTCTGCATCAAAGATGAATTGATATGATAATAACAGCTCACGAGCATCAGCTTTAAGCTTAAATCTATACATTCGGCTTTGAAATTGATTGATTAAAAAATAATAATAATAAAATTAAAAAAAAAAATTGTTAATCAAAATCAATTTTAGTTCATGAAACTCCCCCAACGGGAGGATCCCGAGTGTGGGCGATCACATCCGTCAGGATCTATATCCCCTTTTTTGCTCGTCATTATTTTGTATCCTGGACCCCCCCCCCCTACCCCTCTTTGGACGGACTTCTATATATTTTAGCCTGATGAAATTCAAGTCAACATCCTCAAACCGGATGACCCCTCTTCTCAATAAGATCCACTCCCTCTTTAATAAAATCCCGGAGCCGCCCCTACTAGCCACTGATTTTAATCTGATAATCCTAATTGCTCCAAAAGTATCAACGGAAACCAAGTCTTCCATCCCCTTTGATTCACCAACAATGATTGTTAATGTTGCCTCATTATTTTGTGGGTATGTGTATATGTATGTGTAATTTGTAACTGGACGCAATGTTCCCGGAACCACCGGTAGGTGGCGCACCACACGACTAATGCTTTAACGGAACACTCTCAATTACTTTCGTAGTAAAATACCTGGTAATGACCTAAAATGCCCCAGATATGTATGTTGTAGCCAACATTTTGACATTGTATCGCATGGAACGCCTTAGAATGGTTTGAAGAGGGTTAAAACGCTGAAAAACATACGAAACAGTATATATCTGAGCCAAAAAGTGAATTTTATTATTTTATTTAAATGACCTGTGACGTCACACAGAACGTCATCTTCGGCATCATAGGTCTTGGAAGCAACGTCTTCGGAAGCATTCGGATGCTCGGAAATGTCACCCAAACAAAGTTGGGCTTAATTGCAGAATACCCTACCATATTGTTAGTCTTCATATATTAGCCGTAGATATAGATTGTGATTTTATTATTTGCGATAACGGTGATACAGGTATTGAAGATTGTATAATGCAAGTGTTTGAATTCATTTGGTGGATGAAAAGTTGAATTCTACGCCGTTTTGTGCGCCATTGCAGCGCAGAGTTCGATGTGTTTGTCGCTAATTTGTGACAAATCTAGATGGCTTTCCTGATGGTATTTCATGCAAAATGTCTGTTTAATTGATAAGCACTGATTCTTGTCCTTACCTTTGTCTTGTTTATTGTTTGTTATAGTCATTTAATAGATGAATTACTTGAATTCAAAGCCCATTTCAGTAACACAAAATGTCCAGCCCGCTCATAGTCCCACACACGTATTTGTTTGTACCTTGTGCCCTCTTTTACACTGCTAGTCTGCTTTCAAAGACCCTATTAGATATTTCAATCAACAAGTAATGTCTCGTTCTAAAAATACAAAAGAAAAATAATAGTTTTGTGCTTTTTTACTCAACAAGTGTGAGTCTTTGGTTGATGGTCGTTGGTCGTTGGTCGTTGGCTTCTTTTTTAATACTTGTGAGTCTTTGGTCGATGGTCGATGGTCGTTGGTCGTTGGCTCTTTTAAACAAATATGCCTCACTATTTGGTCGATGGTCATTGGTCTCTTTTTCTAATATTTGTCAGACTGTTGGTCGATGGTCGTTGGACTCTTCCATTCAATAGTATTTGGTCGATGGTCGTTGGTTTCAATTTCTAATATTTGTCAGACTGTTGGTCGATGGTCGTTGGACTCTTGGCTTCTAGTTCTATATTTCTAATATTCGTCAGACTGTTAGGCCTAGTTCTAATTCTGTAAAACCGAGGTAGGGTACTCTGCAATTGTTCCCAAAGTTGAAAGTTCAAGATGATCATGAGGCAAATGGCATCAATGATGGGTAAGTGAAAATGTGATTTTTTTTTTTTCTTCAAATTGATACAAAATTTGAGCGATTTTGAGCGAGTAACTTTTTAACTGTTTAGATTTTACACTACTGAAACAACGCACAAAATTAAGTGTCCGGTTACTCAATTATGTTTTTTGGTAACATATTCTGAAAAAACGCACAAAATTAAGTGTCCGGTTACTCAAGTCCCCACCCTACCTATTACCGTCCAAAATTTCCTTGAGGTGTTGTTAGGTCAGTCCCCTCATACAAAGGACAGACATCATTACCAGCATATTTTCATGCGCGTGAATTCACGTCAACCGGGCAGGATATGAACTATTGCTTGTCAATTCACGTCAACCGGGCAGGATATGAACTATTGCTTGTCAGGCGGATTCCTGACTAGGAGCTCTCCATGTTTGTGCTCACCGAGATCTTAACACGATATTAATCAACATTTACATCACATATCCAACCATTTTTTACTTACGATGTCAGTGTTTTCAAGCAATTTCTGTCCATAACGGGCATCGCTTGAACACTTCTTCTTCGTAGGGAACTGCTGAAACTGAATGCGCATGCACGATACTGTAATAGACATGTATACTCTTGAACTTGGCGTATTTATGCATACATTCTATATTAATAATTTACCAGTGTCTTTCAAAGACTACTTCAAAAGGCGCTCTGATACTTACCATTACTAAACAACACAAATTAATGATCTTTCTCATACACTCAATAAGAAAGCTTTCTCTGATCATGGTATACAAGCAGCCGGCCTAATCCTTTCGAATTCACTCCCTAAACTAATCAAAGAATCAAAAAAATACAAAACACTTTCGAAACCTACTTAAACGTTAGCTGATTAGTAATTATGAGTAATTTCTTTAGAGCATGTCCACATTTGTCTTGTCGTAATGGTTTTTGTCAGAGTCTTTTTTACGCGTTCAACTTTTGTTAATTGTTTCTATTTTCTGTGTATATCATGCATTGTATACATATTTTTGTAAAGGTGTGGGCTACTTTCGGGCCTTACTGGCTCTCCGGCTCATTCCTCCATTTGTCAGTCTTTGTATTTTACTGTTATTTTGAGGTGTTTAGGTCTATATTTTATCATTGTAAATTTTGTTGGAAACAAGGAAAATCAGCCATTTTGACAAAAAAATTGGATGAAAAGTTGCGAGTGCAGTGAGTGAGCGAGAAGCTGAGAACAAATAATTTCCATGTTTTTTAATCGGAAAATTTAATGTCAAAAACACAATAAAAAATGCTGACTGACCGACCCTCCCTGGAAGGTTTGACCGCCATTTTTTTGTCACCTAATAGGTATAATTTTGTGAAAAATGGATGTGTATTAACAAATATTAGGGCGTGTGAAATCACTTTCACCTTTGGGGCTATTATACATGTAAGACTATGTATTTCACCATAAATTTACCTCTGCACCTCTGACAAATTTGTTGTAGGCCAGAGCATATGAAAAAATATGTTACAAACAACACACTCACTTGGCATGCTTTGTTGTCATTGGTTGCAAAATCTTGCATTTTCCTTTAAAAGGTAATTTTACCAATTAAAAATTATTTAAGGTTCTCATAATTTTGTAGACTTTAAAAGAAAAAAATCCAACTACCCATAACACACATTGTGTAATACCAACATCTCAAAAGTTACTGCTGGCTACTTGAGTGCACATAGCAATCAGTGATTCTTAGTATAAATTGCTCTCATCATGACTACCACTGGTACACTCATAGTCATCTTCCCTATCCTTTCCACTTTCAGCAATATGTCGCTATAGTTTCTCAGAGTATGTGACAAGGACCATGCCGATTGTCTTTTTTGTGTGTGGAATACATTGTAAATCTGCCACCTTGTACTGACACTTTACAATTAAATATAAACTTTTGATAAATGTTTTCCATGGAAGATCATTTGTTATGTTCATGTGATAGTCTTCAACCGCATGCGTCAACGCTACCCAAATCTAATTTGGGAGGACTTCGGACAATTTCACCCATGAACAACTCCAGCCAATGTGAGTACAGACACTATCCCAACATTCACTTCCAACATCAAAATCAGTAGGTGAGAGGATGTATTCCCCGTATGGGTAATGCATCCTCTCACCACCAGAATCCTTCATCAACAACAGCCATCCTCCAAGCACAGGAACATTACACAAAATGATGTGCAACATCAAAACAGTTCAAGACATGTACCAGTAGGCCTACATTAAAATCCCTTCAGCATGCCTTCAACAAACACTGCATGTAGCCAAAGTAATTGTACCTGTTGATTTTGCTAACACCTTAATCTTTTAATTATTGTCCAACACTAGCATTAACCTGTAACTCATACCCCCAAATCTTCGGTTGTTCATCATTTTCCTCATGAACAGGGGGATGGTAGTCCAAAGCAAAAGTCACATCTTGGTCGTCTCGTTATAAAGAAGTCCTTGGGACCCATGAAATTGTTTCTTTATAACGAAATTTCTTTATATCAGGGCTGCCAAAACAATAGAATACAAAGGAAATCCAAGATATGGGACCAGAGATTTTACTTCTTTATAATAAAATTTTGTTATATCGGTGTTCTTTATAACGAGAGTGCACTGTAAACGTTTCTCCACCACATTATCGCACATTAAATAAGCACAATTCCAACACGTAAAAAAAAACCCGAAGCGCCCTACGAAGTTATTTAGAATTTTCATTATTGTTGGGATATCCATGCATAATAGGATTTGCACATGTCTATACCCATCATGCTTCCACCCCCCCCCCCGGATGCACCACAACATGTATAAATCTACAGGTAGCCCCTTTCATCTGGCCAGACGCAACAAATGGCATCTATCTCTAGTTCCCAAAAACTCTGGATATTTACAGACGTGTATCAGTCACTTACATTATGATAAGGAGCGAGATTTACCGTCACCATCCGAAAAATGTGACTCGGTTTCGAACCGGGGTCCATCAGATTCAGTTTGTGGGTGAAGACAGAGAGCTGAGCGATATACCACTAGACCAACTCACATCTCTCTTGGTGTATCCGCGGTGTGCCTTTTCTTTCCCTCCGTTCCGCATAATGGCCCGAATTCACAAAGCAAGGTTTAGCTCAGACCAAGGTTTAAGTTTAAACCTCCTTTTTGTTTCGCCAAACCTCCTTTTGTTATTTATAAACCTGGTTTGTAAATAACAAAAGGAGGTTTGGCGAAACAAAAGGAGGTTTAAACTTAAACCTTGGTCTGAGCTAAACCTTGCTTTGTGAATTCGGGCCAATATGTTTGAATGAAGCATTATTTTGACGATGCTAGTGGTAATACATGGAATCTCTTATCATTATTGTAAGACTTCGATGTAGCGCCCGAGGCATTGTCATCTTCATTAGAGAAGGTCGTATTGCTCTTCAAAAGGATCATAATTATTCAGACTGATAACAATCTAATTGTTGTTTTGGACAACAATCCATGTACGTGAATCCTGGAGATTGATTATTGATTCTTGGAATGGAATAGATGATGAGAATATGCTTATTTACGATTCATCTCTAGATTATAGATTACGCCAAAGAAAGGTTTGTATTTTTGAAATACAGGCAAGTAAACAACAATGATCTTCGACCGATAATGATAAATGCGCAGGTGTTTACATAAAGACTTAATATGTTGTGAACTTTTATTAACGGCCTTGCTGAATAGAACTTAGCTTTTAACGAAAAGCAATTTTTACCGTGATTAAACAAGTACGATACAAAAACAAAAGGAAGACATTTAAGCCAATACTTCAGATTAAGGATCAAACTGCATGGGGCGATAATCAATGATGCACATTATTCGTGAAAGAAAGGCGTGATCTTTGAAACCTGGTGAAAGTTCTCTTCTTCGTGGTAGTCAAGCAGGAGAATGGGAGGAACGAGTGAAGATGAATGTATCTACAGGATCAAGCTTCTCCATGTTGGTGACTCGAATGAAGGGTTGGTTACTTCCAATTTCGCTTCTTTCTTCATTCCTCCTTTCTTTTCCTTCTCCTCTAATTCTCTTTCTTACTCTTTTTCGTGTTCTGATATAATTATGTTATTTGTTTGATCTTGATGCTTGTATCCTGAAGTTTCTCGCTTTCACCTAAGCTATGGGCGGCCAAAGGGGCCAATATTAACATTCACACAAACAAACAAAGATGCATACAAACAAACAAAGAAGCATACAAACAAATAAAGGACAGAGCAAAATAGACAAAGTACCCAGAAGAAAGGACCAATTAACAAAGAATAAATCAAAGGTCAGAGCAAAATAGACAAAGTACAGGTCAGAAGAAACAGAGGGCGTTTTGGTTTACAGTAAGCAAATAGACATCAGTCACGAAAATGAGAAAGGATAAGCTCAAACAGACATCACATCATCGTACGAACTGACCATCAAGGGACAACAGAGGGCGTTTTGGTTTACGGTAAGCAAATAGACATCAGGCACGAAAACGAGAAAGGACAAACTCAAACAGACATCACATCATCTACGAACTGACCCTCAAAGACAACAGAGGGCGTTTTGGTTTACGGTAAGCAAATAGACATCAGGTACGAAAACGAGAAAGGACAAACTCAAACAGACATCACATCATCTACGAACTGACCCTCAAACGACAACAGAGGGCGTTTTGGTTTACGGTAAGCAAATAGACATCAGGCACGAAAACGAGAAAGGACAAACTCAAACAGACATCACATCATCTACGAACTGACCCTCAAAGGACAACAGAGGGCGTTTTGGTTTACGGTAAGCAAATAGACATCAGGCACGAAAACGAGAAAGGACAAACTCAAACAGACATCACATCATCTACGAACTGACCCTCAAAGGACAACAGAGGGCGTTTTGGTTTACGGTAAGCAAATAGACATCAGGCACGAAAACGAGAAAGGATAAACTCAAACAGACATCACATCATCGTACGAACTGACCCTCAAAGGACAACATAGGGCTTAGGCTCGCAAGTAATAACAGCTGCGTATGTTTTTCATTTAAAGACCGTCAATACTGTATGTCTTTCTCTGTCTTACATTGTCTCTACTTGTTACTGTTCTGTCTTCGCGGGCTTGTCATTGTCTTTACTTTATTTTTTTTATTTTTTTTTATTTTAAAAACAAAGAGCAAACTTTTATATTAATATATTTGTGTTTTTTGTTCTGTATAAGCTAATTTGTGTAATGCTACTTTGTTATTTTGAGGGACCCATAATCTACAAGTATCCACTTTTTAATGGGTCCCTCCATTTCCATAGAAAATATCAATTTTTTTTGTATTATGTTATTCAAATTTTGTTTATATGCAGTTTAAGTATTTGTAAATGATATTATTCACATGTTATCTTGTTCAATTTTTTGTTTTGTTTTAATGAAATATTGTTCTGATTTCTGTGGAAATGAAAAATAAACTTGAATTGAATTGAATTGAATACTGGGCCAGAAGGGATTAGACCACACAGCGATAACGAGGTCACTGACAGGTGGCTATCTCTTTAACTCAGCGCTCAACTAACATAAGAAAAAGAGGGTGGGGGACCAAAAGGTACCGATTGGGGAAGTTTTCTATATAGAGGGACAGTGGCGAACGCAGGATTTTTTCAAGGGGGGGGGGGGGGGTTGGTAAAAAAATACACATATAATACACACATAACAAAAACTCAAGAGGGGGGGGGGTTAACACCCTAAACACCCCCCCCTGCGTACGCGCCTGTAGAGGGAGCAAGTAGCTACAACATTACAAGTAGGACAGTGGGGCTTTAATCAATGATTATCCATCCAATTGCATAGACCATTTTGCCCAATTAAGACTGGGGCCAAAATGCCCTGTTGATTAATCATTATCGCTTCGTCTTCGATTATCTTTTTTTATTGTGATTGTCAGTCACTCGTTTTTTTTTTTTTTTTTTTTTTTTTTTTGGGGGGGGGGGGATCATTTGCCTCCCTCCAAGGACCCCCTATTATACCCTCCCTCCACCCCTCCTATTATTTCATGAATATTCATTACGCAGGGTCGGGGAAAGTCTAGATTCTCTTGAATATTTAATATGGTCGAGGCGGGAACAGCTGTAGACGGCTTTCATCGAAAGGGTGCGGTGCGGTGCGGCGCGGTGTGGTGTGCTCAACGCACCCATTCGATAAAAGAGGGGGGGGGGGGGCTTTTCTCGAAAGGGTGCGTTGAGAGCGGAGTATCGTTTTAACACACCCTTTCGATAAAAGCGGGGGGGGGGGGGGGCTTTTCTCGAAAGGGTGCGTCGACTAGTCTTTCGTATCACTCGTTTAAAATGGAATCTGGGACAGAAGGTAATAGTTGCCAATTTAAGTATATCGAAAATGTATTAAATAAAATGGAATGGTCTTGATTACAGAGTGGTCTCTTTCGTTGTTACTATGTTGATGGGGGAGACAGAGAGAAGGAAAAAAGGGAAAGGGAAAGGGAAGATAAAAGGAAAGAAAGAATAATAAGAAGAAAAGAGGGAAACGGGGGGGGGGCGAAGGGCTCTTGCCTCCTCTATAAGAGAGAGAGAGAGAGATTGGAAAGCGAAAGGGAAAGAGAAGATAAAAGGAAAGAAAGAAGAGGAAGAAGAAGAAAAGGGGGAAACGGGAGAAGGGCGAAGGGCTCTTGCCTCCTCCCTCCCCACCCCCGCCAAAAAAATAAATACGCAGCTGTTATTACTTGCGAGCCTAAGCCCTCTGTTGTCCTTAGAGGGTCAGTTCGTACGATGATGTGATGTCTGTTTGAGTTTATCCTTTCTCGTTTTCGTGCCTGATGTCTATTTGCTTACCGTAAACCAAAACGCCCTCTGTTGTCCTTTGAGGGTCAGTTCGTAGATGATGTGATGTCTGTTTGAGTTTGTCCTTTCTCGTTTTCGTGCCTGATGTCTATTTGCTTACCGTAAACCAAAACGCCCTCTGTTGTCCTTTGAGGGTCAGTTCGTAGATGATGTGATGTCTGTTTGAGTTTGTCCTTTCTCGTTTTCGTGCCTGATGTCTATTTGCTTACGTAAACCAAAACGCCCTCTGTTGTCCTTTGATGGTCAGTTCGTACGATGATGTGATGTCTGTTTGAGCTCATCCTTTCTCATTTTCGTGACTGATGTCTATTTGCTTACCGTAAACCAAAACGCCCTCTGTTGTCCTTTGATGGTCAGTTCGTACGATGATGTGATGTCTGTTTGAGCTCATCCTTTCTCATTTTCGTGACTGATGTCTATTTGCTTACTGTAAACCAAAACGCCCTCTGTTTCTTCTGACCTGTACTTTGTCTATTTTGCTCTGACCTTTGATTTATTCTTTGTTAATTGGTCCTTTCTTCTGGGTACTTTGTCTATTTTGCTCTGTCCTTTGTTTGTTTGTATGCTTCTTTGTTTGTTTGTATGCATCTTTGTTTGTTTTTGTGAATGTTAATTTTGGCCCTTTTGGCCGCCCATACAAACCTGGTCCGAACAGCTTGCGAAACTTCGGTGATGACGGAACCTCGCTGTTGTGGGCTTCGATGCGCTCGACGTGAATGGTGCTGCCCATAGGTGCCGGAAGGGGGGGGGGGGCAAAACGCATTTTTGCCCCCCCCCCCAAAAAAAAAAAAACGCCCCCCCCCCCCTCCAAAAAAAAAAAGAAGTAAAGGAGTAAACATGGTTTGTATTTTTAATCCAAAAGAACGTAACAATAATAAAAACCTGAATTAAATCACATATACAATTCCATTCAAAGAAAAAGGAAAGTTCACAGGAATTAAATTTCATAAACATTGCGCATACCACCTATACGATATTTTAAATGGAGGTCTCTATAATATATACGCGCATATCGTGGACATATTGTGCGAGAATGGGAAAGCGTGTCCGTTTTGTTGTTGTAGGGGTGAGAAGACATGAGCCCCTGAACGCTGGCGTCCTGATGGGGGGGGGGGGGTAATGTATTTCTTATTCGAAACAAGTGATTAGGAAATCTTGATGTTGTGACATGATTTTCCGGCATTTTTTCTCCATTTTTTTTGTAAGTCATACCTTTTTATGCGTTTGTTGGAAAATAAGAAATTACCACATTACAGTCAGGCGAAATACGCTTATTTAGAAGCCTTTATGTCATGGTCTGAAAATAGGCTGGGCTCGAGCCCCCCCCCCCTCCTTTTTAAAAAAGTATGTTAAAGAGAAAAAGAAAGAAAGACGGAGAAAAAACAAGTGACCTGCCAATGTCACAAATAAGGTATGAAAAATGCTCATCTGACCGTAATTAAATGCTTAAAACCCCAGAGCTTACGGAGGCTCCTCCCCCGGACCCCACCAAGGGACCAAAGGCGGGCCCCTGGATGCTCATCTGACCGTAATTAAATACCTAAAACCCCCGAGCTTCCAGGGGCTCTGCCCCATGGACCCCAACAAGGGCTCTAAGGCGGGCCCCTGGATGCTCATCTGACCGTAGTTAAATATTAAAACCTCTGAGCTTCTGGGGGCTCCCCCCTTGGAACACGTCAAATGCCTTACAGAGGGCCCCTGGATGCTCATCTAACCGTTATTAACTTCCTAAAACCCCTGAGCTTCCGGGGGCTCAGCCCCTTGACCCCCTGCCGAGGCTCATGCCCTGGACCCCACGCCAATTTACGCTCTACCTGATCGATAATACTCCACTTTGAAAAACATTCCGCGGGACCTGCATGTAACGTGGTGGTGGTGGTGATGCAGATTTTTCGTCTGCCCCCCCCCTTCCGAACTTTTTTTCTCATTACGTCACTGCCCCTGGAAAGTGAGCCCGCTGGAATGTTTCCCCCCCCCCCCCAATCCCAAACTGCTTCCGGCGCGCCTGGTGCTGCCCCTGGATTGTCGAATCCAGTTTGTTGATGAGGTCCATCCCGAGGAGTGTTCATCCTGAACGTACGACGTACAATGTAGCATCGGCTTGTCGAGTGCCTACTTTGACGGACGTGTGCAATGCACCAAATTCTGGGATGTCAGCTTTGGAGTAGTCGAATTACTTTGCTCTATTTGGCTGAATGGCTTCTTTGACGAGATGTCTCTCGAAGACGGTCGGGTCTGTGGGATGATGAACACACTCGATCTGGTATCGACGGTCATGATTGTGTCTATCATGTCCACTCTTCCGGTGAGCTTAACTCTGCATTTGACTAAACTTATAGGCTTTCAGTTCACTGTCAAGACTTTATTTGCAACGTCTTGAACTTCCCTGACCAGTATAGGCCTTTCAATTAGGACGAAAGTCATCTCATACCCTGCCAGCAAGAGTTTTCTTTTATTTCGATGAGACACAGTGGCGTATCCCGGACCTTGGCCTCGTGCAGGAGGAGCAAAACATCTCAGCTTACTGTGATCCATATGCTTTCATCCAGAATTCCCCTTTTTGGTGCCTTGTATGGTTTGCTGTCACCGATCGAGGGAGGGGGGTATTACCCGAAATGACTTTGAGAATATGATCATGGTGACTGCATCCCCCCTTTTTTAACTTGCGATATTCCCTAACCTGCATTTCTTTTGTCTTGGTAGGCAATCAGTCAGGAGGGGCTAACTGACCCTTGCACCTCCTTCAAAATTAGCCAGTGATGAGGCATGTGGTAATTATTGAATACAATTTTATATATGCACTGGCTTCAAGAATGCACCACCAGAGACGGTTACCTTGAAGAAAAAAAAAAAAAACCTTACAAACGCTGCTCACTAAATATTGGAATATGTGAGGTGATATTCTAGAAAGAAATGACCCCCCCCCCCCATGGTAGATTTAGAATGCCCATGAATATACAACCTTGACTCATTATTAAAGGTAATACAAAGTTTTGGTGTGGGGTCATGAATTCGGTTCAAATGAACATATAGGAAGCATATGCGACCCTACAATATTCAGTGATCGTTGTCGCGGTTGAAATCAAGTCTAAAGTTATGAAATTAAGCTATAAAACAATGTTTCTTGACTAAAGTCGACCGATTAGTTATTACCGTTTGGAAATTATATATTACAACTACATATTCTGAGATTTTCATGGTCGCAGCTACCATTGTACGGCCGTAGGCACTATTTGAAATTCATCAAAATTTACCGGGAGCACCGGTACATTTTTATATTCAATTTTTCTCGAAAGCAGAAGTGTTTGAGGGGCTAAATTTCCTAGTGCTTATAATACATCCACAGGGGTATCCAATTATATCAAAATTGTAAAGAACCATTATCCACCCAATTTTCCAAATTTCCCGAAACTTTGTATATATTACCTTTAAGCCTGAAAGATCTCCTAACAGCTAGAAGCTAGAAAATGCCTGTAAATTGTGACGCCATCATCTTGCAGAGTGAAAATTGGTCGCACGCTAATCGAGAAAAGACCGTCGGTGAACAATAATTATCGTCAATACCATTTGCGATTCAGTTCAGACGGGGGGATGACGATTCTTCCACCGTGGCCTTCAGATGCTGTCTTCGCGTCATCTCACTTTTTATGTTGTTTTCTTCCGATGGCACTTGCCTGCAAGCTAGCCAAAGACAGTTGGTATTCTAAGGGAGACATATCAACCCCGCTAAGCATACATTCAGCAAGAAAATATTGGCCTGCATTATATAAGGATATAAAACTTTTGCATCAATAGTGTGGAGCATGAATGGTGGATACTAAGTTTTGTCGCCATTCATTGTCAGGATCTATTCCTTAAGGATTATTGTACGGAATGATATTTTGAAAGGCGGAAGGAAAGGTTTTCTCGTACAATAGTACTAGCCCACAGCGTCCGCCCCGGTATCACATGTTATTGAGGTAAGGGATCAAAAGGATGATGTGAGCGTAAATGTTTGCTCAAAAATTTGATTACTGTCATAAGTATATATCTCTTTCTCTCTCTATCTTGCTGTGTGCGGATATCTTTGTCCGTCTGCATTCTCTCTCTCTCTCTCTCTCTCTCTCACTCTCTCTTGTTCTTCTAATTTGTTTCCCTTCGTTTACTCTCTCACTTTCTTTCTCTAGCATTCCCTCCCCCATCCCCCCCCCCTCTCTCTCTCTCTCTCCCTTGCACCCTAACTCCTTTTCTCCAATTCTCCTGCTTGATCTCTGTTCAGCATGCAGGTTGTTTATCAAAGGGCCAATCAAGTTTGTAAATAATGCCGTCTGAAACATTTTATCTCCTTCATTTCCATAATTCTTAACGAGAATGAAAACATCATTAATATCATTCTCTATATACGAAGGCATTCTTGCAGTGTTTAGGGATAAACAAAACCATCATTTATTTGGTGGTAAGTAACGTGACAGAGTGAAATAAAATAAAATATTCACTGAGCTGGGAAAGGAGGGAAGAAAGGAGATATTGGAGAGAGAGAGATGCTTTTTACACCGGTAAACTTTTCCTGAGCCCACTTCGTTTCCACACTCGGTTTTTCCTAAGCGGGGTAGCCCACCGATAGTACATACTTATACAGGATTATTTGGCCCCAGAAAAAGCAGGGTTAGCACCGCCATTTGGGTGTTAACTATTGAAATGCGGTGCTAAGAGCTACATTGAGAATAGAAGTCAAATAGTCCGGGCATAGGAAAAGCGGCGCTAATTCCGTGAAGGTGGAAACACCGTATCCAATCAGGTATAGTCCGCGGGTTACCGATAATGACTGAGAATAGCGTGGATTTAAAGGGCTAATCTAATTCAACTAACATAGCCTTTTAAAACATGAATACATTAATATTACAGCCTCTGATTTTTCAGAAAATCTGTAAATTGACCAAAAAATTATAATAACTATCCATTTGTTCACAGATCTCACGCTTGCTGGGCTACGCCCCTCGGAAAAGGGTAATACGGTCACGTGGCTTGATGACGTATTTGACGTCATTGCGGGAATGTCCGAACTGTGAGGATCTTACAATCTCATTGTAGTTCATAATTAGGAATGACGAAATTGCCTGAAACGTATGGGGTTTATCAAGTGCATATTATGTTTTCGGATAAATGTCTATTTTTCTCTGAATTTATATCATAGTTTGCCTTTTAAAAGACATCTTAATGCCTAAATCACTCTCCTTTTCACCGGAGAGGCTCCTGCAGTGACGTCATATGCCATTGCGCAATACAACTTCGAAACTGGGCTTTTTTCTGAGCGTTCTGAGTCGTCATTTTTAAAGCTAGTTTCCAGAATTATTGATGATTTCTAAGAAAAATCATTGTCATGTTCGGAATCTCCATCAAAAATTATTCTACATGTCTTTAAAAAAAAATTATTAGCCCGTTTTTGGTAAGAGTGGCCCTTTAATACGACTCTCTTGCATAAAAAAAGCTCTTTCAGTTGTGCGATATGTGAAATTGATATACAATTCAGACTGAATTCGGTGTGAATCAAAATTTATTTGGTAATCAAAATAAAAGTATTTACAATACCTCATGAAAGTTTGTATGGCTACCGTATTGATGTACATTGTCTTATAACCAGAGAAAAGATACACGATCTACATATAGTAAGGAGAAAGGTTCAAAATTCGTGCTGAATTTTGAGGAAGGCGGAATAACGACTCGATCACAATAGACATTATATTGGCATTAAAAACTGGGATACAAATTAATATAAAATTAAAACAGTGGTACAACAACGTTGCACAAGCTCCAACTAGCGTAAAACTGCTGCCCCTTTTATACACACTTGCATGCCCCCCTCCCGGTATCATATTTGATAACATTACTTTTTAGGGGGTGTTCGTTGGATAATTTGACTTGTTACCACCCCCCCCCCCCCTCCCCCTCCCATGCAAATCATCCCGTAGACACCATAGATTATATAATCTTTTTTGTAAATACATGTCATAAACACATAATTATTTGTACTATACAAAATGTCGTCCTAATACGTTTATTTTGATGTTATAAAAATAAACCCAATTGTAATAGAATGCAATAGTGTAGGCCGGAAATATGCGGCAAGCCGGTGACTACACACGATAGCGCGCCTCTTTTGTAAAATGATTTTGAGGTCAATAACCGAATGTTTCCCAGCAGGTCGGCAAATATCAAACATAGGCGCATCTCTTTGTAACCTACATTGAGGTCACAAAGCCGAATCTTTACCACGCGTGTTTTGTAAATATCAATGATAGGCGCGCTTTTGTAATACATATCGGGGTCGCAAGGCAAGTGTTTCCCACGACGTGTATTTTTACTAATCAATGGGTCATTCTCAGCTAATACTTCGTTTGAGTTGGTCGTGTTTTATTGGACTCAGAATTATACATGCTAATTGTACACAGGTTGTCGCTGTTGAACTGACTGCACCGGTTAGTTTCTATTATCACTGGGTTTCACACCAATACGCTGGATATTCGGAATTGAACAGAGAGACAGCTACACGGGATATAAGGATTAAACGGTGGAAAAGTTACACTGGATATCTGGAATTAAACAGAGGAAGAGTTACACTGGATAATTGGATCTAAAAAGAGAAAATGTTACACTAGATATTTGGAATTGAACAGAGGAGTAATTGTATTGGATAGCTGGAATTAAATATTGGAGGAAGTTACATCGGAGCTCGGATTGCGGCATAGTCGTCTAACTGGCTCGTCTGTATTGTGTGGACGACAAGATGGGGAAGTCTAAGGCGTCTACGGGACGAAAGGGCAAAGGAAAGCGGAGAGAGCCAGCCAGGGGCGGATCTAGCTTTTTGCTAAGGGGGGGGTTTGACCAAAATAATGACGATGCGGAGCATCGTCCACGAGCCGCGAAGCGGCGAGCCGATTTTTTTTGGGGTGTTTATTTGAACCCCGTAAGTGATGTTTTCCTGGCATCTATTAACACAATGGAGACCATAAAAAACAGTGCATGATAACGTCTTTTTAAATCAAGTAACAGTTAAATACACAGTTATATCCAGAGTTATCATGTGTTTGGTTAAGTTACCAGATGAGTTGAATATCTCCTCACAATATTTGCACTTGAAAGGGTTTCTCTCCAGCGTGCGTTCTTTTTTCTTTTTTTTTTTCTTTTTTTCTTTCTTTTTTTCCCTTTTTTTTTTTTTTTTTTTTTTTTTTTTTGGGCCGCCCAAGGGGGGGGTTTAAACCCCCTAAACCCCCCCCGTAGATCCGCGCCTGCCAGCGCTTCAAAACAGTGACCCGATCAGGGGGACAACGCCAGCTCCACATTCTCGAGTGACGAGACGCGGCTCGAGGAGTAACCCAGCCGCTTCGGCAGGGCGGGAGCGCCAAGGAGACCAGACTCCGACGGGGGGCCAACATCACAGAATCCCTAGAAACGGCGAATCAACCGTCTATTGTCCATCCTCCACCCGGTGAGTTACCTAGCCACAGGCTAGTCTCATCTTCTAATTCCGCAAACATATCATTCCCTAAGGAGATGGGGGAGATGGCGCAGTGAGACATAAGGGCCCGAATTCACAAAGCAAGGTTTGAGCTCAGACCAAGGTTTGAGGTCAAACCTCCTTTTGTTTCGCCAAACCTTCTTTTGTTATTTACAAACCTGGTTTGTAAATAACAAAAGGAGGTTTGGCGAAACAAAAGGAGGTTTGAGCTCAAACCCGGTCTGAGCTCAAACCTTGCTTTGTGAATTCGGGCCATAAACTTTATGTCCGTTAATAGGTTGGTCAAGGTCGGGTTGATTGTAGGCAAAGGAGATAGGGGCCTACATATAAGGTGTGGATATAATTATGGAGAGTTAGTACGATTGCTTACTTTGTTTTCAATAATTTTAACCAGCTCAGTGGGATGTTATTCATTTTCGTATAACCAGGGTATGTTAGTTTAACATACCCTGGTATAACCACGCACTTATTTGGGGTTAGTCGTGTTTCGACAAGTGATGTTGTACAACAGGCCTTCTCAACTGGCGCGCCACTCGTGGCGCTTGCGGTCAGTCAGAGTGGCGCGCGGCTGTTCCAAAAAATTTATCAAAATTTAAAAATTTAAAATTAAAGAAAGAACAACATTAACAAATTATATTTTAAAATAAAAAAACTCAGAAAAATCAAAAAGTCGCAGTCGAAGTTGAACCCAAAATGTATGGAAGCCATTTTGTTTGTTTGATTTTCACTTCATTTTGACATTTTCCGTGTTTATTGCACCAAAATAACTACATATAGATCAAAATTAACTTCCAGTGTAGATTTTAGCCAGGAATTATTATTTCACATTAATATGAAATTATGATAGATGTTTTATGGAACAAAAAGGTGTTAAAAATGCCACATCTGGGCCTTAAAAAAAAAAAAAAAATCCACTAGCTTCCGGGGGCTTCGCCCCCTGGACCCCACCCGGCATCGGCTCGGTCGCTACGCTCCCTCGTAACACAGTCACCAAACATACAGGTTGGCACTTCAACCTCAATTTAATTTTTGTTTTGGCGCTTCTAACAAACTAGTTGAGAAGGCCTGTTGTACAATATTTAGTATGTTAAACAAGTTCGGTACGATACTAGAAATGCAATCGTGTCAGAACGATGTGCGTGCAATGACGCCTTGTTTTTACATGTCAAACGAAAGAGCATCTCTCGGACTAGTTACGCAGAGTATGAAGTAGCATTTAATGTCATGCTTGACCGATTTAAAAAAAAAAAAAAAAAAAAAGTCCGGCTTCTTGATGCTCTGCACTTGGCCACTTAGAATGTGCCTGTAAAATTTCAAGAAAAATAAAGATCGTTCTGGGGTCCAGAAGCGTGAACCCGATTTGCCCCATAGACAATGCGTGTAATGCATGGGCGGAAAACGTACAGGATCTGTATTATGACCGGACTTTAATTGTTTGTTTTTTCTCTCTCTTTATGTCACTTTATCTGACGTATTTGGTATCATGGGAAAGAGAATTTCATGGTTGTTATTGTAAACAATTTTTTTTTGTTCTATGGTAATCCTATCGAAACACGTGATGTAAAATAGATTTATAGGACAAAATTGCGTCTTCAATGACCCCCTTGACCAATTTTAAAAATCCGGCCAAGAGGTGCCCTGCGTATTGCAACTCGGAATGTCACTGCAAAATTTCAAGGAAAAAAAGGGACGTTTAGGGGGTGAAAAGCAGTCTGAAAAAATGACGCCATAGCCGATACGTGTTATATTATTGGGCGGAAACTCGGCGGAATTCGTATAATGACCCTTGTTCAAATGTGATTTACTCAAAATTTTCTGTGTGAACATATACCATACTTGGTATCATTCGAAAGGGCACTTCATTGCGGTCAGTTTGACACCGTTGTCATCTGCGCGCAATGTACTGCACGCATTAAAGGCGCTATTACGTAACGCATAGTAAATTCATCATTTTGGCGATAACTTTGCGCTGACGTATTCGAATTTTACCAAACTTGGCAGACAG
Source organism: Strongylocentrotus droebachiensis (assembly GCA_035222895.1). NCBI lineage: Eukaryota > Metazoa > Echinodermata > Echinoidea > Camarodonta > Strongylocentrotidae > Strongylocentrotus > Strongylocentrotus droebachiensis. The sequence continues at coordinate 16,196 of JAVYIG010013111.1, read as the reverse complement.
TTGTCACGTATATGGATACATGTGTCTGCCAGGTTTCATTGATGTAGGTATAAAGATCGTTATTTTAGAGTAAGTTGAAGTTATTTCGGAATTTTCTCGAAAATGGCGAATTTGGAAGGCAATTTTTCTCAAATTTGGTCAGTGTTAGGGTATATAATTTTGTATATGGCTGGAAAGGACATATCTTCAAGTATCTAAATCCAAAAAAGGGTACGGGTTTGCCAAGCCATTATGAAGATACGGCCACAGAGAGAAAGCCAATTCCTAAAACTTTAGAGGGCGCTATTTATGTTGTGCAAAGCCATTGGAGCGTGAAATTTGGCACGGCTATGTGCAATTATGAGATAAAGATACTGTGAGATTTAAAAACAAAACGGAATTTATATGAGAAAGTTATGGCAGTTTTAGATTGTTTAGGGGTCCATTTTTCAAGAACTTGAGATTTATTGGAGGAGTCGGTTTTAGATTTGAAATTCGAGTATGAAGATGGCATTGTGAAGGTCAAGTCATCCGTCGCAGATGAAAGGACATCTCTCAGACTATCTAGAGGAATTTGTTAAAAGTTTGTAGGATCTAGGATAGTGGGGATGGGAAGGAAGATATAACGGCCTTAAAATGGACCAGAAACGGACAAAATGGCGCCTGGACGGTCATGCATGGGTGATTTCCAAAATCGAAGAAAGTAGTGACCTTGATGAGATGTTAGAGACTATGCCTATGAAATTTGAAAGGAAAAAGACATGAGGAAAGCACCTAACTAGGAATCACAAACACTACGTGCAAAACGAATGCGATTTCCTGACGATAAGGATAAGGGAAAGGAGAATATTAGTGGGGCAGAATGTGAGCGAAAACAAGGCGATGACGAAGGTCGTCATTGCGATAATATGCTATATAGAATTGAATTTGCTTCGCTTATGTAATTATGTTAGAAACCTTTGGTTCTATAAGCCCATAAAAGGTACGCCATACTCGGAAGGAATTTGGTTTTTATCTTTCTCCAAATAGGTGCCCAGGCTCACCGGGTTTGGGTGTGCGGAGACATTCTCGTGAGGCGAGCTGGTGAGCGGGCGTTACCAGAGGCTGTCGAGACCTGGGAATCGCTGGTTGTGAGGTGGCATGGCACGGGCGAGGAGGGGCGTCGCTATACGCGATTTCCCGCGTCAATTACAGGGCCAAGTGAGGTTCGGTCCTTCTCCATCGGAGCTAATCATCCATGCGGGCTCGAACGACTTGGGGCGTTATTTTGCAAAGGACTGTCGACAAGCGGTGGATGAAGCACTGAATACAGCGCGGTCATTGTTGCCGCAATGCTACATTTCATTTTCAAGCATCTTACTCGCCTGTATTACTATGGTCATGATGTACACGTCACGTCGCAGGTCGTCATCAATGATGTGCGGAAAGGTGTCAACAAGTATGCCAGACGGAGGGTCCGGCGTATGTGTAGTGGATCATTCATAGGCCACAATTTCAATGCCCAAGAACACTGGTATTTTCACAGAGATGGCGTGCATCTGTCTGATGAGGGATGTGATCTTCTCATGGAGAACTTTGCGTCAGCGGTTCGATTTGCTCTTAATCTTTGAGACTTTATTTTGTGCATGCCCTTTGTTTTATTGCGGGCAATCAGGAGTATATTGAAATTTAAAGAGTAGATTACGATTTAAAATGGTTTATTGACAGGCTGACAAAATGTAGGTCAAGAGGTTGTTTACATTTTTGAGGGAAATTCACGCGCTAGGAAATGTAATACTTTGTATTACATTGGAAGGAAATGTACAAGCGTATGTACGCTTATCAAGCAAGCGCGGAAAATACCGCCAGCAAATTACAAATAGCACGAAGGGGCTTTCATTCTAGTTATGGCTTTCATTTGAAATTTGAATGGACAAGAAGAAAAATGTACGGAGTCTGAAACATTCCCACCACCTCCCCATTATCTCCACCAATAAAAGTATTTTTAGTATATTAGTGGCATAAATTAAATATTGCTTGGTGGTTCGAAGTAGCCAAGGTATACCTATTAGTACGGAAAGGATTTAGGGTTTCAGGTATGAAAGGTACGGATAGGGTTTATGTAATAAATTGGTCAGTGATTTATGAAGTTAATGCAGAGCCGGGGGCATTTGGCCTGGTCGCACATCAAGCGTCGTGCACAAAGACAGTGGGCCGTAGGGGAATTTTCCCATTGGGTTTCGCCCCTACCCGGTTTTGTATGGGTGAATCACTAATCACATGGTACTGATAAGTTTATTGATCAATAATTGTCATCCAATAATTTTCGACCCCACTCAATTTTTACATGCGAGGGGGTTGCCAATGTATATTCAGTCGAATTTGTTCGCATGTCAATTCTTAGTTTTCCGGCCCCCATTCGATTTTAATGCGGGGGGACCTAGTTGTACCTACACATTTTCAAACTCAGGGTGTCACGCTTTAATCTTAGGCATCATCCGATCTTACAGGCGGAGAGGCTGGTATATATATACATCTATTTTCTATAACTTTAGGCATCACTCGATTTTATAGGCGGGGGGCTGATATAATGACTTAATGTATATAGGTTTAGCCTTGGCATCACTCGATTTCATAGACGGGGGGCCTAGCATTTGTAAGCATTTTTTATGATTCAATATATCTGTGTTATTTTGTTATGACACCCAGAAAATCAAAATGTGCAAAATAAGCGTCCATCTCAAAATGTTAATAAAGCCACAAAAATAACGCAAAGTTGATTGTTTGTTATTTTTGTTAGCCGTGCATAAATTTTGCCACATGCCCAGGTTCTATTTCGCTAGGCAAAAAAAAAAAAAAAAAAAAAAAAAAAAAAAAAAAAAAAAAAAAATTGGGTTGTTGGGATTTGGAGTTTGTTCTTTTGTTTCGTTCCTGAACTATAATCATTTCCAGTATGCCTCAAGGAGAGGAATGGCCAAGAGCGCCATGAACCGACGGTGGGGACAGGCTGCGATTACCAGATCTTGTGTAGGGAACCAATGGCCCAGGAAACTGGGCCTGCTGGGTAGAGCACCGTCTTCCCAGCTGGTCACGTGACCCGTGACCCTCGGGTTCCCATATTTGTGGAATCGCAGTCTGTCGCCTTCCGCCATTGCAAACAAATAATTATGGAAATGGTTTTATATGATTTCATATCTATGTTATGTAATAATATGTCAAGTTGGAAATATGCTACCGCAAAAACTCGAACGGAAATATGTAAATGGTTTTTGTATGATTTTATATCTATGTTAATAGTATGTCAAGTTGGAAATATGCTACCGCTAAAACTCGAACGGAATTATAGAAATGTTTCTATATGATTTCTTATCTATGTTGATAATATGTCAAGTTGGAAATAAGCCAACTCAAACGGAAGAATTAAAAGTTGAGAAAAAGGCAATAACAGCATTTTCATTGTATTTCTTATTGCAATACGTTTATTTTGATGTTATCAACATAAACCCAATTGTAATAGAATGCAATAGTGTAGGCCGGAAATATGCGGCAAGCCGGTGACTACACACGATAGCGCGCCTCTTTTGTAAAATGATTTTGAGGTCAATAACCGAATGTTTCCCAGCAGGTCGGCAAATATCAAACATAGGCGCATCTCTTTGTAACCTACATTGAGGTCACAAAGCCGAATCTTTACCACGCGTGTTTTGTAAATATCAATGATAGGCGCGCTTTTGTAATACATATCGGGGTCGCAAGGCAAGTGTTTCCCACGACGTGTATTTTTACTAATCAATGGGTCATTCTCAGCTAATACTTCGTTTGAGTTGGTCGTGTTTTTCCCTCCCTCCCTCCCCTCAATTCCTTGCTGACTTGTGGACGGGCAGGATTAGGCTCATGATTATTGGGTAGGAGGTTGCCAGGGGGAGGGGGCGGTCCTTTATTGAGAAAGTGTATATAGGGAGACCGGAGTGGTACTTGCCCGGACTGGTGGTTTTGCGTATGTCATTGCCTTTGAGTTTGGGCTTGAATAAGTGACACGATGGGGCTGTAGTAGTGGACAAGGTTGATGGTTAATTGGGCTTGTTTTATGATATTGACATCATGTTTGTTTGTTTGTTGTTTTTTTTTTGTTTTTTTTTTCCTTCGGTTTCTACATCAGATTTGCTAGGTTGCTTTTTGTTGTTTTGTTTTTCTTTTTTTTGGGGGGGGGGGGGATTGTCAAATTGATTATGTTTCATTATTGTTCTTTTAATGGTACACAATCTGTTAATCACTGTGTGATTTTGTTCTTTTAAGGCTACAACATTCATGGAAATCAATGCAGATTGTGGAAAGAAAAAAAAAAAAAGAAAGAAAGAAATTGGGCTTGTTGTATTGACATGGTTGGTTGGTTGGGCTTGATTATTGACATGGATGGTTGGTTGGGCTTGTTATTGGCTTGGATGGTTGGTTGGGCTTGCTTATTGACATGGATGGTTGGTTGGGCTTGCTTATTGACATGGATGGTTGGTTGGGCTTGCTTATTGACATGGATGGTTGGTTGGGCTTGATTGTTGACATGGTTGGTTGGTTGGGCTTGTTATTGACATGGATGGTTGGTTGGGCTTGCTTATTGACATGGATGGTTGGTTGGGCTTGCTTATTGACATGGATGGTTGGTTGGGCTCGTTTATTGACATGGATGGTTTGTTGGGCTTGATTATTGTGATGGTTGGTTGGACTACATTATTGACAGGGTCGGCCGGTTTTGGCTTATTGGCTGGAGCTTCTGTTCCGGAAGTCTTAGTATTCCGAAATGAGAGGGTTTTGTTCTTTTGTTTCGTTCCTGAACTATAATCATTTCCAGTATGCCTCAAGGAGAGGAATGGCCAAGAGCGCCATGAACCGACGGTGGGGACAGGCTGCGATTACCAGATCTTGTGTAGGGAACCAATGGCCCAGGAAACTGGGCCTGCTGGGTAGAGCACCGTCTTCCCAGCTGGTCACGTGACCCGTGACCCTCGGGTTCCCATATTTGTGGAATTGCAGTCTGTCGCCTTCCGCCATTGCAAACAAATAATTATGGAAATGGTTTTATATGATTTCATATCTATGTTATGTAATAATATGTCAAGTTGGAAATATGCTACCGCAAAAACTCGAACGGAAATATGTAAATGGTTTTTGTATGATTTTATATCTATGTTAATAGTATGTCAAGTTGGAAATATGCTACCGCTAAAACTCGAACGGAATTATAGAAATGTTTCTATATGATTTCTTATCTATGTTGATAATATGTCAAGTTGGAAATAAGCCAACTCAAACGGAAGAATTAAAAGTTGAGAAAAAGGCAATAACAGCATTTTCATTGTATTTCTTATTGCAATAACTATAGTTTTGATTCAATCCAATTCAATTCATCATTGCAATTAAAGAATAACATAGTTTTTTTATGTACATGTACATGGGATTATACATTGTAACACAAAAATATCAAAATTGCTTAGAAGGTAGCAGCCACAAAGGAAGTGACCGTTATGAGTGACCGACTTAAATATATATAATTAACAGTTCTATGTTATACCAGATTATAATGCATGCCAAAACACAACATTCCTTCCACAAAAAATACACATCACAGTGCATTACATATCAATGAAATGAAGAAAAAAACAGTTCAAATAAAGACTAATATTTTGCAAGAATAGATTTAAGTTGTTTTGGTTTCAAATCCTTTTGATGTTTGTTTTAATTAATATTCAGTTTGAAATCTTGATTAGTCATTATTTTGGTTTAAGCGAAGTTGATAAAAACTCTGAAATATCTTTCTTTGCAGGCCCAACAAATGAAAAGGTTAAATTCCAACGGCATTTGAAAGACAATACTAATTTAGAACTTCCCTCAATACGAAAGGGCTTGAAAATGGTTTTTAGTGGGAAAATTACACCACACACAGACTCTTCTTCCTTCCACCTTGCCGGCTTTTCACGAAACCGTCATTAGCAAAAGTTCACCGAAATCCAGTTGAAATACGTGTATTATAATTTAGACGCGTTCAAAGAGATGTCGGTGAACTTGTAGCTATGACGGTCTCGTGAAACGATACCCAGACCAACCAGAGACCGAACAAGGAATGAAATTAATACACAAAATGGAAAACAAATAGTCGATTTGGAAAAGTTTGTGAGGTTGTTTGGAGTAGGTTCGGCGGTGTGACTGCAGTATCAGGGTCTCATATGGGGGTGAAATAATGAATACACTCTAAACAAGTTAAATCTCAATTGGAAAGGGCCGAGGAGTGACCACTCTTTCAAAATATCAGATTGATACTTTGAACATGCTGGATTCATCCATTTGTTTTATATGGAAAATGTCCCAAAAATATCTTCTTTAATAAACAGAAAGTGTTGATGATAATGTACTTCATTTACACACAGAAGGATCTGTAACAACATGTTTACACTTTCATATTTCGGCCATAGGTATGACAATGCAAATGGCGGGATGGTTATTAATGAAATCTTTAGAACAAAACTAATAACAAGTAGCTTTTGATGATTCACAAGTTTTAAATATTTTTCTCAAACTTATAAAGACCTATATCTCCAATTGTTCTGCTTAAATTGAAATTAGTGAGATTCCTTTCTAATACATACTATTTCATTTTCATGAGTTTAGATAAGATTGACACTAATGTCTATCAACAATATATTAAGGACAGAAACTAAACTGACAGAAATAGAAACATAGACGAAATATCTCCAAAAAGTGAATAAATGAATCGGGTATTTACGACAAGGCCCATGCCATTTCTCCCATGTACTGAGCCTACTTTGCCAGACAGAAATTAAACATAGAAAACAGAAAGCAGGATATCACAGTCCTTCAGATAAAAACATAAACTCATATTTTGACATTTGCCTTTAATACTTTTGCAACAAATATCATACGTTCAATAAGTCGACTTTCAAAACTCTTTAGTACAAAACTAGATAAATTGTAAGAAGTAGAAATTATCATAAAAACGTGGCATTTCCTCTCAAGATTCTTGGTAAAATATAAAATCTGTTAGTCCACAATTAAATTGTGTCAAAATCATTTTACAACAGATATCAAAAAGTCAGATTCCCATGTAGAGTCATCATCAACAACAAATATTGAAAGATAAAAACATCCGAAGTATACATATGTTTTTGGAATTGTTCAATCGTTCATATTGATCTACATGATCTAGGAATATAATTTTGAAACAGTCATGAAAACCCAAATTGACCTAGTTTAAGATATAACTGATTCCATTGGATGCTATATACACTTTACGAAGTCACTGTGTTGGAAGCTTTTGAAAAAGGAGCCGGGCAATATTATGTAACTCTTAATTTTTCAGCGTGCATGCTTATTCGTGTACCAGAAAAAAACAGCTCCGGTCGCACGTCGCACCCCACCCCTCTTCCTACGGGCCTGAAGACAGTGTTTATCATACAAGTAAGGACGAGTCATCCATCATAGAATATATAGAGTCTATCAGGAGTGCAGAAAGCAATCTCACCTGATCGGTACTGCTGGAGATAGCACCAGTTTCTCTTAGGCTTCTCAATCTTGTAATCAATGACGAGGTTCTTGATAAGCTTCAGCTCGTTAGTGTACTCATCAATGCTGACCAAACCTACACCGTGTTTCACCTTGGCTATCAGGATTGTATTCCATTGAGACACTGCGACGTATGGGCAATAACCCAATTTCCTTAATTCATATTTTACGACACCTTGTTTGTCAATCAATCGTATTGCATCACCAAATGCGATGATCAGGGAATCATTATAACTAGTAATCTGCTGAGGTATATACCCATCACATGGTATCTCCCTGATCGCCTTCCCACCTGCAGATGAGAATACCTGGGTCTTCTTGGCTTTCTTGTAGCTAACATAGATCCGATCATCACCGTCTACAGTGAGCTTAGCATATCCACCTTCAATGTCATTCAAAGTCTCAAACATTACATTCAACTTTGTGTACTCTAGTGTGTACAGTGTGATATTGTTTGAGCGATCAAGTAGAACATACCGATCATCAGAGAGGAACCCTACATCACGAATCTGAACACCCTTGAAAACTTTCTGCTGGTGCTGACCATCAGCAGAGAAGATCTCGACACCACCTGTGTGACATCCCACTGCCATCCTACCGTCTGTTGTACTAACCATGGCATCCATGCTATTCTTAGTAGGCAAAGCGATGTTCCTTACATCTGCATTTACGATCTTACCGAGAGTTAGCTCGTTCATTCCAACATTCCTCTTAAAACTGACACTTTTTCCTTTCCTGCTCGATTGGATCGGCTGCTTGTAGTCAGGATCTTCTTGTTTCAAAGCCTCCTGTAAGTCTTGACATAGAGTGTCGTGTGCAGCCAAAGCATCCATATCTGACGGTACCTTTGTCCTATTGGTTACCATGTCAGCTACGGTGGTCAAGTGAGTGATGTGCTCCTGAGCCGATTTCTTCATTTCGTCCAATTCCTTCTCTACTCCATCGGTCTTACCCTTGACTTCAACAATGAGGAGTTCTTTCCTCTTTGTCAACTGCTGGACTGATTCTTCAAATGCTTTGTCGATATCATGTGTACACTGCTTTTGAACATTGCTCACATGCTCCTTCTGTTCATCAATGAAATCAACGTATTTCTGAAAGCAAGAGCGTTTCTTGTCCGCCTTGGATTTGAGGTCCTCGATACTCTTCAAATGGCGCCTTTCATAAACAGCTGCCTCGATAATCCGATGTCCTTCGTCTTTATGCTCCATGACAACACACCTGAAGCAGGCAAATCTCCTGCAGTCGGAACAGAAGCACTCCTCATCCTCTTTGGGGTGTTTCCTGCATTTACGGTACCTACGTACTGTCACCTTCCCCGATACGATCTCACTCATGGCTAAAACCTCATGTGTGATGAAGTCTTGCCACTGAGAGTGGTTGTTGTGGCAAGTGTAACAGAGATACTTTCCACAATCTTGACAGTAGACAACAGCTTGCGGCTTGTCCTCGGATTTACAATTCGAGCAAAACTTATATTGATTCTTTACGTCCTCTATGAGAGACTTCAAAGCTAGACTCGTCTGTAATTTGCTGACATCTCGGTTTGGGACCTGGGTTTCAGCTCTGCAGACAGGGCATCGGAGCAACTGGTCGTTACCATGGCATTCCAAGATGTTGTCCAGACAAGCCTAATTGCAGTAGGTGTGAGAACAAGATAGGATCTTGGGATCGGTGAAGGTATTCAGACATACAGGACACTCCAGACTCTGAGCAATGACATTCTTTAATGCCTCAGCCATGATTCGAATTCTACAGGAATACGAGATAAAAGAAAAGGAAAAAACAAAATGATTAGTTTAGCTTTGATTCATCTGATTGTATTAAAGTGGAGTGTTTATCCTTATCCTCACGCCTTTTCCATACAGAATATAAGGCACACAAAATATGATAATCCATTACATCCTGATAAATTAATTCTTGTTTTTCATCAACTGAATGTAGTAATGAACAATTAATTTTATTTAAAAAAATCCCTTTGTCGCATTTCAGTCAATGTAGGCCTACATCAAAATGGAGAAAACTGATGACGATCATACTAATCCTAATCTAAATAATAATAATGATGATAACAACAAAAATAATAATAATGATGGTAATAATTATATTTAAAAAAATAACAATAATCATCATAATAATAATGATGCTTTGTTTATTCAGTCCTCATCAAAAAACAAATGATGTTCTCCCCGAGGGTCCCGCAGTCATAATACTAACCCGGCTTTAGAAAACCTACCATGATAATGTGCTTATTATATCGCTCTGGTTTGGCAGAATCATAAGCTGAAATGTTAGCTATGTTCAATGAGAATCGCATAATAACATGAAATATTTCCCATATGTATTCATATTAACATAACATGTAAGAATAATATTTCATGACAATTTTGTAATTCAATCACACAATAACATACCAACATCGTCACATTTTCACCTAAGACAAACAAACACTGAGAAGTTATACCTATGAACGATATTAATAGGATCCCAAGTTTTTTAGTGCGACGAAAGTTCCTTTCGGGTTCAAGATAAAGGACGTGAAACTATCATGGTCTGGTTTCAAAGCTCTGTTTAACAGTGTTTCCTAAACACCCGTCATTCTCATATTTAGCTCATTCGCTCTCCACTTGTAACTTCAAAGACATCTAGACCCAGAACCAACTATTTCAGTCTAAGGAAAATGATGATTTAACAAACCAGATTAATTTTTTTCTTTTCTAAAGAGTGTCTGGAAGTCTGCCTTGAATGGTTTATATACGTCAATGTGAAAAGAAAACATCGACATTTTTAACCAAATTTCCCTCGGAATTGACACTGACATTTTAATTCACTCACCTCTTTTTTCGTCACTACGGATCGGCCTAGGTGTTATATGAAATCAGTAAACATGTACATGTATACTGTTTACCTTTACGATGTAATGGTGCACTGATCATAAGTAGGACGATATACATGTATGTGCTAGTTATGCTTAGTTTTTAAATCTATTTTCAGGTATTGGGAATTCCCAGCAACCTTTGACAGAACAACTTGGTTGAGGGTTTATTCGTCCATTGAAATGATCGCCCAATAAGAACTTGTTCTCATTTTCTAAAACGTCTGTAGAGCAAATATATGCCCGTGTCAAAATTGAACTCTATAGATGAAAGACTTCATGCATGGCTGATTGTCAACGAAACGGAGTTCAGTCTGTCGTCAATTATGTTTGTTGCTACGGCCAGGCAGCCAGTGAAAACGAATTCGTTTAATTAAAGTATTGAAATGCAAGCATTACTTTAAAGATAAATTTGAGTTTTGGTCATGCGATTGCATTGTGAAAGAAAAGGTGTGGAATGGATCAGAAAAATTTGATCATGTAGCATGTAAATATTGGTGTATACTGCAAGGTTCTGGAGTCATCAAAATCATAATAAATTTGACCCAGCCTCGGTAAAGTAACAATCACTGTACACAAACAGATGTATATGGAACTACACAAATGGTGTCGGGGCTACTAACCTGGATTTCCTTACCTTTCTATGCACATTCTCAGCCAGTAAATATTTTCTACCAAAATTGTTTGGCAAATGAAATTTATATGTACTCTTGAACATTCAGTGTAAGTTTCGCTTGATTCTGTGAGAATTTTTTTTTTTTTACCAGAACTCAAGTTTATCTTTAAACAAACAGAATTTTGTTATTCCTAGCTCATTTGTCCTGATTGAGGTGTCATATGAAAGGGCAGAAAATGAACCTTCTAGAAATGTGATTTTCTCTCTGAAATTCAGATGCCGCCCGCCAAATGACTTTTTGGTACCCTTTCTTCAAATTGATTTCAATCACTCATGCGTGAAATATGCATCATGTGAGTTGCATCAAATGAAAGAAGTGGATCTAAGCTTTACACATATGTGTCATTTATCATTTACAATTGTGATTAAGTCCCCCCCCCTTGAGAAAAAAATCATGTAAAATCACGCGATTTTTACCTTTTTTGGGGGTTGGGCCCCCCCCCTGGCGCTCAAGGGGGGGGGGTGCAAATTTTAAAATTTTCGAGGACCAAAAAAAAAAAAAAATGTGCTCACTACCCCCCCCCCCCCCCCCCCCCCCCCCCCCCCCCCCCCCCCCCCCCCCCACTGAGCGACTTTTCGGCCGGCGCGATTTTCAAATTTTCGGGAGCAAAAAAAAAAAAAAGTTGGGCCCCCCCCCCCTTAGAAATCCTGGATCCGCGCCTGGATTAAGTTATGATAAAACATCGAAAATTCTCGGTTTTGTTTTTCTGGGACATACTGTACAGGCAAGTAAACAATGATCTTCGAACGATAATGATTAATACGCAAGTGTTTTAATACATAAAGACTTAATTTGTTGTGAATTTTTCTTTACGGCCTTGCTGATAAGAACTTAGCTTTTTAGCGAAAAGCAAGTTTTACTGTGATTAAACAAATACGATACAAAAACAAGACATTTTAAGCCAATGCTTCAGATTAAGGATCAGACTGCATCGAGCGATAATCCATGATGCACATTATGCGTGAAAGAAAGGCGTGATCTTTGAAACCTGGTGAAAGTCTTCTTCTCAGGTTTGCTTCTGAGTCTCTCGTGATAGTCAAGTAGGAGGATGGGAGGAACGAGTGAAGATGAATGTATCTACAGGATCAAGCTTCTCCGAGTTGGCGACTCGAATCATAGGTTAGTTAATTTTAATCTCGCTCCTCTCTCCATTCCTCCTTTCTTTTCATTATCCACTATATTATTCTTCCTCACGTTATTTCGTGATCTGATATATTTCAATAATCCATTTGTTTGATCTTGATGCTTGTATCCTGACGTTTCTCGCTTTCCCCCAAACCTGGTGCGAACAGCTTGCTAAACTTCATCAATGACGGAACCTCGCTGTTGTCGGCTTCGACGCGCTCGATGTGAACGGTGCTGCCCTGGATTGTTAAATCCAGTTTGATGATGAGGTCCATCCCGAGGAGTGTTGATCCTTTACGTACGACGTAAAACACCTCCCTGGTACAATGTAGCAATCGGCTTGTCGAGTGCCTACTTTGACGGACGTGTGCAGTGCACCAAGTACTGAGATGTCAGCTTGAGAAAGTAGTTGGATAGCTTTGCTCTAGTTGGCTAAATGGCTTCTTTGACGAGATGTCTCTCGAGGACGGTCTGTGGAATGATGGACACACTCGATCCGGTGTCGACGGTAATGGCTATGTCCACTCTTCAGGCGAGCTGGTAGGCTTTGAGTTTACTGTCAAGACTTTATTTGCAACGTCTTGAACTTCCCCGACCAGTATAGGCCTATCACTTAGGAGAGAAGTCATCTCATACCCTGCCAGCACAAGTTTTTTTTTTCTTTTCGATGAGACACAGTGGCGTATCCAGGACCTTGGCTTCGTGCAGGAGGGGTAAAAATACTTTTTATCAAGATTTCACTTTATGAGTGTCTAGTGTGGTTTGCTGTCACCGATCGAGGGAGGGGGGTATTACCCGAAGTGACTTTGAGAATATGACCATGGCGACTGCACCCCCCTTTATTTACAAATAACCTGCTAACTATATTAAGTTATAAATAGTTCCTGTATATCTTTTTCTTGGTCGGCCATCTGTCTGGAGGGCCTAACTGCCCCCCTTGCCCCTCCTTCAAATGTATAGCTAGTGATGATGCATGTAGTAATCGTTGACTAAAATGATATTTAAGCATTGGCTTCAAGAATGCACCACCAGAGACTCTTAACTTGAAGAATAAAAAAGATGACCTTAAAAATACTGGTCACTTAACATTGGAATTTGTAAAACACCCGCTCCCCTACCCCTGGTAGATTAAGTATGCCCATGAATCTACCACCTTGACTGAAAGATCCCCTAACAACAGCACGTAGGTAGAATGATATTATGACCTTGACATTTATGCTACCTAAGAAAAGCTAGAAAATGCCTGTAAATTGTGACGTCATCATATTTTTGCGGAGTGAAAATTAGTCGCACGCGTATCGAGAAAAGACCGTCGGCGAACAATAATAATCGCCAATTCCATTTGTGATTCAGTTCAGACGGGCGGATGAGGATTCTTCCACCGCGGCCTTCAGGTGCTGTCTTTGCGTCATCTCCCTTTTGATGTTGTTTTCTTCCGATGGCACTTACCTGCAAGCTAGCCAAAGACAGTTGGTATTCTAAGAGAGACATCAAACCCGATAAGCATACACTCAGCAAGAAAATCTTGGCCTGCATCATAGGGATACAAGTTTTGCATCACTATTGTGTAGCATGTTACCATGGTAATGGGAATGGTGGATACTACGTTTTTGTCGCGGTTCATTGTCAGGATCCGCCAATGTGCACCAGTATTACATGTTTTTTAAGGTGAGAGCTCAAAAAATTGATGTAAAGAGAAAATGTTTGCTAAAAATTTTGATTACAGTCATAACGATCTCCCTTCCCCTCTCTCTCTCTCTTGATGTGTGCATGCGGATATCTTTGTCCGTCTGCATTCTCCCCCTCTCTCTCTCTCTCTAGCTCTTTATTTCCCTCTCTCGTTGTCTCCCTTGCAACCACTATCTTTCTTCCATTCTTTTGTTTGAAGCAGAAGCAGTTCTTCTTTACTTTATATTCCTGATCTCTGTTCATCAAAGGGTCAATCAACTTTTTAATTTTCTCTGTTTGAAACGTTTTATCTCCTTCATTTCCATTATTTTGAGCGAGAATTGAAAAAAGGACTATGCCCTGTAGACGAAGGCATATTTTAGCAGAGTTTAGGAATGAACAATAACACAATTCATTTGGTGGTAAATTGCACAACATCTCTTTGAACTGTGCGATGTATGAAATTGATGTAAAGTTCAGACTGAATTCGATGTGAATCAAAATTTATTTGGTAATCAAAATAAAAGTATTTACAATACCTCATACAAGTGTTGGTGTCTACAGTATAAATTCGTGCTAAATTTGAGAAAGATGGACTAACAACTCGATCACAGTAGACATTATACCTGCATAAGAAACCGGAGTACACATTCATATATTACAGTGGTACAACTATTATGTTGCACAGTACAAGCTTCATCTAGCGTAAAAACTGCTGCCCAATTTTATACACACTTGCACGCCCCCTCCCCTGCAAATAATCCCGTATAGACACCACATATTTCACATTATGTTTTGTAAATATATGTCATCAACACAAATAACAATTTGTAATATATAGAATGTCGTATTAATAACAATAGTTTTGTTTCAATCCAATTCAATTCATCATTTCAATTAAAGAATAACATACATATATGTGAAAATGGAATAATACATTGTTACACAAAATAATATAATACATGTATATGCGTTGCTACAAACATATAAAAATTGCTTGTTAGGTAGCAGCCAGAAAGGAAGTGACCTTTATAAGTGGTCGACCTAAAGAAGATATAGTTAACAGTTAATGTACCAGATTCATGTACCAGATTTTAATGACATGACAAAACACAACATTCCTAACACAAAAAATCCGTGCGCGAAAGAAAAACAGAGTCATATTAGATTGATATTTTGCAAGAGTAACTTTAAATTGTTTTTGTTCCAACTCCTTTTTTTTGCTTAGTTATTTAGTTTTAAATCTTGGTTCATCATTATCTTGGTTGATACCCAGACCAACAAGGGACCGAACAAGAAATGACATTAATACACCGAATGAGACAAACAATTTATAAAGGCTTTTGAGGTTGTTTTTGAGTCGGTTCGGCCCCTAGGCAACTCTAAATGCGATTGCTTCTCCATTTGTTTTAATATGGAAAATGTCCCGAAAATTTTTCTTTAATAAGAAAGTTTTTTATGATAGTGTATTTATTTTAAACACAGGAGGAGCTATAAGAACATGTTTACAATTTCATATTCCAGCCATAGCTATGACAAAGAAAAATTCTTGGTGATGTTTAATGAAAACTACAGTACAAAGCGAACATAGAGTAGCTTTAGAATCACAATTTGTCAAGATTTCCCGAAATCTGATAAAAAAACTAATTTCGCTATTTGTTCTGCATACGTTGAAATTAGTAAGATTACTTTCTAAATACATACTATTTCATTTTACTAAGTTTAGATAGGATTGACACAAATGTCTATCGACAATATATTAAGGACAGAAACTGAAAAAAAATGAAACACAGATAAAATGAAATATCTCCAAAAAGTGAATAAATAAATCGGGTATTTACGACAAGTCCTATGTCATCTCTCCAATGTACTTTACCAGGCGGAAAGTAAAAATAGAAAACAGAAAACAAGATACCACAGTCCTTCAGATAAAAAAAATAAACTCTTAGTTTGACATTTGCTTTTACAATACTTTTGCAACGAATATCATACGTTCAATAGATCGACTTTCAAACTCTTAACTCTTTAAGACAAAAAACATGAAAAAGTGGCATTTCCTTTCATGATTCTAAGTACAATATAAAATCTAGTACATATATGATTAATCGGACAGTGATCTGAATGCATTGTAGTAAACGAAGAAAATAAAATTAATTGTATTAAACGGCAACACATATAGAGTCCTTTACTAGGATTAGTATCTCCGACTATAAAATAGTCCACATCTGGATTGTGTCTACATCATTTCTAAATTACAACAGCTACCAAACAAAAAAATCAGATTCACATGTGGACTCGTCATCAACAACAAAATCTTGAAA
>JAVYIG010013110.1:0-49187 GCA_035222895.1 Strongylocentrotus droebachiensis | reverse complement strand
CTCGACTAAATTCAGACCCCCCCCCCCCCCTCTCTTGCGAAGCGTGAAAGCTTTGACGCTTCATTTAATTATTAGAGAAAGAAGACGATCCGTTATACCGTTCTCGACTCTAAATTCTTGTCTGAATTAGAGAAAGGAGACGATTCGTTGTACCATTAATTTCTTTTCTTTGTCTGCTCTTTTGTTTCTCCCCACGTCCACTTTCTTTCCTTTCTTTTCTCTCCTCTCTTTTTTGTTGGGGGGGGGGGGCGACCGCCTGGATTATGGAGGGGTATTGCTGTAGTTGTCAATATCGATGAAATGCGTAATGAGCAAAAGCATTCCGGGGGGCGGTGGGCAAAACAAAATCTGCATCACCACCACTCTTACATGTTACATGTAGGCCCCACGGAACGTTTTTCAAAGTAGGGGGGGGGGGGCTAACGTTTTCACGATAAGGTAGAGCGTAGCGTATTTGGCCTGGGGTCTAGGTGGGGGGGGGGGGTCTAGGAACGGAACCCGTGGAAGCCCAGGGGGTTTAGGCATTTAATTACAGTCAGTTGAGCATATTTTGATACCTTATTTGTGACACTGGTAGGACACTAAATGAGTGGGGGGTTGGGGGGGGGGGGGAGCTTCAGCCCCGCCGTTTCTCGGGCCCTGACATGTATGCTTCCACATAAGCCTTTTTTAGTTGGCCTGACTGTACTTTTCGGAATTTGTCGTTTTCCAATAAACAAGTATAATTTACAAAAAAGTGAGATAAAAATACCGGAACAATCATGTCATTTCAGCAAATTTTGGATAAATCACTGGTATGAAATTATAAATAAACCAAGCTTGATTTTTTTTTTTTTTTTTTTTTTTTTTTTTTTTTTGGGGGGGGGGGGGGGAGCATTTAAGCCAGTAAGGCTAATTACAGTTAATATATATATGTAGGCCTATATAAATATATAAAAATTAATTTCATTTAATGTCTATTGTTTCCCTCTCCCCCCCCCCCCCCCCCCCCCTCACTCTTTCCCGGGCCATTTCTTTTTTCTTCTAAAAAGGCATTCATTTTATTCATTCATTTCTTTCTTTCCGTTGGCTGGCTTTTTATCATTAAAGCCGGTACATCAGCTAAATTGAATTGTTTTCGCTTTTCTTCTTTTTCGCGATCTAGCTGTCTCTCTTTATATATTTATCAAGCGCTGCATATTGGCATTCATTTTCTTCATTCATTTCGTTCTTTCCGTTGTTATTGGCTTACTTTTTGTCACAAAAGCCTGTAACTAAGCGAAATTGAATTGTTCTCGCTTCTCTCAATCGCCAGCAATCTGTCTCTAATAATTCTCAAACACTGGTGATATTGGCATTCATTTTCTTCACTCATTTCTTTCTTTCCGTTGGCTTACTTTTTGTCATAAAAGCTGGTAACACCAGCGATATTTAATTGTTTTCGCTTCTCTCTCTCTTCCGCGATCTGTCTTTCTATATAATTCTCAAGCGCTTGATTGATATTGGCATGTTCTTCATTTCTTTCTTTCTGTTGGCTTATTATAAGTCATATCAAATCCGGTAACATCAGCTAAATTGAATTGTTTTCGCTTCTCGATCTCCTGCGACATGTCTCTCTTTATATTTCTCAAGCGCTGGTGATGTAGGCATTCATTTTCTTCATTCATTTCTTTCTTTACGTTGCTTACTTTTTGTCATGAAGCCGGTATTAACATCAGCGACATTGAATTGTTTTCGCTTCTCTCGATCTCCCGCGATCTGTCTCTCTTTATATTGCCCAAGCACTTGTTATATTGGCATTCATTTTCTTCATTCATTTCTTTCTTTCCGTTGCTTACTTTTTGTCATGATAGACGGTAGTAATATCAGCCAAATTGAATTTTTTTCGCTTCTCTCGATCTCCCGCAATCTGTCTCTCTCATAATTCTCAAGCGCTGGTGATATTGGCATTCATTTTCTTCATTCGTTTCTTTCTTTCCGTTGCTTACTTTTTGTCATGAAGCCGGTATTAACATCAGCGACATTGAATTGTTTTCGCTTCTCTCGATCTCCCGCGATCTGTCTCTCTTTATATTGCCCAAGCACTTGTTATATTGGCATTCATTTTCTTCATTCATTTCTTTCTTTCCGTTGCTTACTTTTTGTCATGAAGCCGGTATTAACATCAGCGACATTGAATTGTTTTCGCTTCTCTCGATCTCCCGCGACCTGTCTCTCTTTATATTGCCCAAGCACTTGTTATATTGGCATTCATTTTCTTCATTCATTTCTTTCTTTCCGTTGCTTACTTTTTGTCATGAAGCCGGTATTAACATCAGCGACATTGAATTGTTTTCGCTTCTCCCGATCTCCCGCGATCTGTCTCTCTTTATATTACCCAACCACTTATTGTTATATTGGCATTCATTTTCTTCATTCATTTCTTTCTTTCCGTTGCTTACTTTTTGTCATGAAGCGATATTAACATCAGCGACATTGAATTGTTTTCGCTTCTCGATCTCCTGCGACATGTCTCTCTTTATATTTCTCAAGCGCTGGTGATGTAGGCATTCATTTCCTTTAATCATTTATTTTTTCCGTTGGCATAATTTTTGTAATAAAAGCCGGTAACAGCGATATTGAATTGTTTTGCTTCTCTCTCTCCTGCGATCTGCATTCATGTTCTTCATTTCTTTCTTTCTGTTGGCTTACTATAAGTCATATCAAATCCGGTAACATCAGCAAAATTGAATTGTTTTCGCTTCTCGATCTCCTGTGACATGTCTCTCTTTATATTTCTCAAGCGCTGGTGATGTAGGCATTAATTTCCTTCATTCATTTATTTTTTCCGTTGGCATAATTTTTGTAATTAAAAGCCAGTAAACAGCGATATTGAATTGTTTTTGCTTCTATCTCTCCCGCGATCTGTCTCAAGCGCCGGTGATATTGGCATTTATTTCCTTCATTCATTTCTTTCTTTCGGAATGCGGCGTCTTGTAAATTTGTTATTTACACTTGTCGTTCGACTTGAGTTCTAAAGTTGCCAGTTGCTGGTACCACATCTACTTTACAGAGCAGGTCCATGCTAAAAGCAATTGTCTGAATTCTAGACTAACCCAACTCTCCATGCTCACCTAACTGTACGCAAGCTCTGTTGATACAGGGATTAAGTCCTTAATAGCCTTGTATTGACAGAGGGATAAGTTCACCAGCAGATAAAGGAAGGGTTTTGTTTACTTAATGATAATGACTATATCAAAGTGCTAAAGCCCAAACTAAAGTCTATGAGACAATTCACTGATTTTTCTCTAACGGGGAGTTTTCGTCATGAAGCTGTATGCAAGACAGTTTTGTAACATAGTTACTACTGTGCTCTTAAATTTGGCTGCTGGAAGTGGACATGAAAGCCTGAGATGAAAATTGAGTTACATTTTCCGCCATTCTGCCGTCCAGATGGCCTCCGGCATATAGAAAGAGTATTGGCTCCTAACCATTAGGAGCCAGAGCATATAACACTGAGTTCCTATAGGACATATATTTATTTAGATGGTCATATCTCAGCCAATACTTAACATATTCAATTAGTTTTTCGACATTTGGACATTATTTTTGATGCTCTTTTGGAAAATGAAGAAAAAAATTGAGAACTTTAAAAAAAAAAATTGATGACGTCACAAAGTCTTCACCACTCTATTGATTCATGTTCCCCAGTAAGTCATTCTGCCCTGGTTGAGGGAAGAGAATAATTAATCCATTAATATCAGTTTAATCATCCTGTAGCAGACAAGAATCTAACAGATCCAAAATGGCGACGGAAATGACAGCATAATCTCGAAATAGAGTTATTTCATATAACAAATGCCTTTCGTCATTTCATAATTTTTTTGTTTATACACATACAAACGTAACTAATAACTTTAGCTGCCTTATGATCCATGATTATCGCCATAATGGCATTCAAAATGGCTCCCTTGATCCTAATTAAAGGACTGGGCGACTGTGGTTGCTGTCACTGTTCATTTTACCCGGATCACATTGTCTGTTGAAATGGATTTGTGCAGTGCCTTTATATTTTGATCGTCGTTTACATCACCCTGGCCAACTTTTTTCTTTTCGAAAAAAGATGGAGATATGACCATAATGAAGACCAAATTAAACATTATAAGTACCTCTAAGACTCTTAACATAATGGCAGCACATACATGGCATAGAACAGATCATTGAATAGGATGGAATAAACAGGGATAAACATTTTGCACTAGGTCGTATTTAACACATTTTATGACTCTATTCATATTGGAGGAGTATTATGACAATGTAACAATGCCATAATATTTCTCCCGAGGAAAAGTGAAACATATCCATTGGCTTATTCAGCATGTAATACGGCTAGTGCACCCATTCCACATAACACACACAGAGAGATAGTAATCAAACCCTTTAGTAGCACCGGTCTCCATGCAGTGTGCCTCTAATTGCAAGATATTGGATCAGTGGCGTACCTGGGGTACTCCGTCAGGGGGGGCAAGCGACCGAAACAAACAAAAAAGGCGATGCTAATTTTCACTTCTGGCGAGCGAGCAAAAAAAAATCTTTAAGTAACGTTTGGTATATAAACTGGTATTGTTGCAAGTTGGGGGTGGGAACATTCACTTGTTAGCGACGTTAATTTCATTTTTTTGCAAACGAGTGTAGCGAGCAAGAAAAAAAAACCCTTCTTTTTTAAGAATTGCCACTTAAACTTGGTTCAATTGTCCCATGCATGGTGCGGGAACAATATTGTGTTTAGGGTGATTTTATACCCATTTTAGCTAGCGAGCGAAAATACATCTTTCTCTCAATGAATTGCTATATAAAATTTGTTTCATTGTTGCAGGTAGGGGGCGGGCACAATCGTGTTTAAGGCAATGTCAATCCCATTTTGGCGGGCAGGCAACCCCCTACATTTCTCTTTTTAATATTGTAGCAGGTTAGTGGTGGGCACATAATTCCACGAGTTAGCGAGCGTAGCGAGCGAAAAAAAAATCACTTCCTTTTATAGGGAAAATATGGTACATAAAACTTGGGTTCATTGTTCCATGTCAGGGACGTGATTATTAAAAGCGGTTTTATTTCTATTTTGGCGAGCGAGCGTAGCGAGCGAGCAAAAAAAATCACTTCTCTTTTATAGGGAAAATATGGTATATAAACTTGGGTTCATTGTTCCATGTCAGGGACGTGATTATTAAAAGCTGTGTTATTTCTATTTTGGCGAGCGAGCGTAGCGAGCGAGCAAAATTTTTGTAATGATAATTGGTTCATAAATTTCAGATTTTTTTGTTGCAGGGCAGGGCTTACACAATCATGTCTAAGGTGATGTTAATTCCGTTTTGGCGAGCACGAGCACACCAAAACTTCTTTGAATAACGTTTAGTACAATAATTATTATTAACTGGTTGTTGCAGGTTGGGGCGGGCACGTTAGCGGTGTCAATTCCATTTTGGCGAGCGAGCATAGCGAGCAAGCAAAAACAATAAATTCTCTTTTAATAGAAATTAATAAATAAACTTGTTTTTATTGGTGCAGGTCAGGATGGACGCAATCAATTCAATTCCTTTTTGGCGAGAGGGCGAAAAAACTCTTCCATTTTTAATGATATTGTTGCAGGTCAAGGGTGGGCACAATTGTTTCCACAGCAATGTCTATTCATTTTATTCGCGAGCGAGAAAAATTAATTAGTCTCTTTTAGTAACATTTGGTACATATATTGTGTGTTATTGTTGCCATGGTTGCAGGTCGGGGCCCGTCGGGGCAGGCACAATTGTATTCTAGGCAATACTGATCCTTTTCTTTTTTCAGGGGGACGAGCAAGTGAAAACATTTAATACAAAATAGGCTAGCAAGCAGTTCGCGCCAGCGAAGAGTTTCGAATTTGTTATATCACTTATATTTTCCTATTTTAATTTTTCAGAGCCGTATGCGGAATATTTTTCTGGTGGGGGAGGGGGAAAGATGCGTTAAAGGTTTTCGAAGAATCTCAAAAGCAAAAGGAGTGAAGGGAGTTCGAGCGACCGAACTGGTCATGAGGGTACTTTTGCATTTTCAAAAGTAGAATTGAAGGATTTGGTATAGGCCTACACTACATTTTCAGGAAAAAACTGTACGTTTTCAAAATATCTGGGGTCAACTGCCCCTCCCCCCTGGTGCGTATGGCCATGGTCTTTTTTTTTAAAAATTCCCCAGTTTTATTCCTTTCCTTTTCTTTTCCCTTTTTCTTCCTTTTCTTTTCCCTTTTTCTTCCTTTTTTCTTTCCTTTTTTTCCTTTTTTCTCTTTCTTTCCTTTTTTTTCCCCTTTTCCTTTTTTCTTCCCTTTTCCTTTTTTCTTTTTCTTTCCTTTCCTTTCTTTTCTTTTCTTTCCCCTTTTTCTTTTTTTCCCCTGGAGCCCGTCAGGGGGGGCACTCTGCCCCCCTGCCCCCCCCCCATAGGTACGCCAGTGTATTGGATTGAATGTTAAAAACATTCTTGAAAGGCATGTGAAGATCCCCCTCCTGATGTGAATATCTGCTGGTAAACACATTCCTTAAATTATGTTTATACACTGAAAAAAGAATTTGTTCATTGGTAATTTTTACGTATTTTTTCCATGTATAATTTACTTAAAAACATTAGTTTTGCCACTTACGCACTAAATTTAAGTCTTGCTAACTCAAACTTTCAATTTAGTAGAACATACGTGGAATATTTAAGTAAAATCAAATACATAAGAACTTTAAGTAATTTCAGCTTGTATTAATTTAGTAATTTTAACTCAAAATCAGAAATTATACGTATTACTCAAACAATTTATGTTGATTATTCTTATCTTTTTAAAGTAAGGACCGATGCAGTGCGTAATAGAAATATTTACATAATTTATGAATATTCATTAAGACCAAATTAAACTCTTTTTTAAATAAAACAATTCTTTTTTGTGGTTGAATGAAAATTTGAGGACTTTAAAACATTTACTAATTCATTTAACATGGCTAAGCAAAGACAAGACAATTTTTAATTGTTACCCAGTTCAAAACAAATCAAAACTTGATATTTCAGGAAATTGTCAACCAATTTTCCTTTTAAGATGCTACGATCAAGTATATATAAAATTTGGAGCCTTTCAATATGTGTCGAATTGAAGCGTATGTAATAGTTTGTGATGGTGGTAGATATATATATACGGTTAAATCTTAACTAGAAGTAGTGTTAGTGATTAGTGATTAATCTTAAATAGAAGTAGTGAATGATTCGTGGATGTTACTTGTTAGATTAGATGGGTACCAAATCGTGCAATATGTAATCCTATCATAGCTTTTTTTTAATTATCTAAAATGATGACAATACTTAAATTATTTACGTTAATGTAACTCGATTTAACTGAGTAAAAATTTATTCAGCAAAATAAGTAAATTCTATTTAAGATGCCGTAGATAATGAATTTTAACCAGCGCAGAGGAAGTTAAAATAGTTTATTGACAGCTACCTGGGACAAAGTTTTATTTATGGGGAGAGGAGGCTAGGAATGTAATCCGATGATGCAATAAACCTTGGGCGGGGAAGAAACCAGTCGCCGTAATGTAAACATGCGGTCAGCTCTCAACTTTCCTCCTCTTTCCTCTCCCCAATTTGGACGATAATACCTCATTCAGTCCATGGTATTTCGAAGTTGTCACACTTAACAAATTTTCGCTCTTCCTTCGTGGTTTTTGCTCAATATTCGCCCCGTTAGCAGTCAGTTTAAGTTTTAACGTAATTTCGTCGGATAAAGTGAACTACTGTGCTTCTGACTTTAATAAGTTTCAGCTCCTGATTGACATTCCTTACCTACCTTTCACGTTGCCTCATTTGAGTTAAACAATACGTCGAGGTTCAGAAGCGTGTTAATTTAGGCTTCATTTTGATAATAATTGCTAAGATGCCTAAATCGACGAAGAAGAATCAGAGGGTGACAGCAAAGGCTGCGACGAAGAAGACAACAAAGGCCAAGCCAAGTAAGAGGAGGGCGTCGAAGGCTACATCCCCTGCCCAATTCCCCCTGACAGCTGCCAGTGCCAGCAACAACGATGCACTGCCAGTCGTCCCCGCCCGGAGCCAGGAGCCCTCGATCAACGAAGGGCCCGGAATGCAAGACGGCGGCGACAACGGTGAGTCATGGCCAGTAATGGCAATTGACGATTTTGATACAAATCCCAGCATGTTTACCAATGAAGCGCTGGTTTCACCTGCGCCAGTCACGTCCACAGGGGTGCCAGCTGCTTTTACTCCAGGGACAAGTTTTCCCGTCCCTGGACGGCCGCAAATGTTGGCTGGCGTAGGCGATGATCTCGGGTCATCAATTGCCGTAACATTAAAGGAAAAAATTTGGCGGGGGGAGTTCATTGACTTAGGCGCTTTAATATCGCCATCCAGGTCCCATCCTTCTATCGACGAGGGGTTAACTCTAACTTTTTCCCCTGCGAGCGCTAATTTTCAGCTGCGGGCGCCAGACCGAAAGACAGCCATTACAGGCATACCACAGTGGACTAGTGCCATGCTAGTTTTTGTTTCGGTTTATGCCGAACGACACACAAGTCGGGTAAGGGAACTGTTAAAATATATCAGTATTGTGCGCACTGCCGCTAGCTGCGGCTATAATTGGTGCGACTACGACCTACAGTTCCGCCTGAGGCAAGCGCGGCAGCCGGAGCGTTCATGGGCTGTAGTAGACGCGGAGCTGTGGCTACTAGTCGCCACTGCCTACGCGCGGCCGGACAGCAGAAAGAATTTTCGTCCCTTCAGCGGGAGGCAATCTCAATTTCGCGGAGCTCAACGGCCAAGACAGCAACTATCAGGCCCCCGCCGCAATGGGCGCTCAGCACTTAATCGGGACGGATACGGTAGCGCAACCGCGAGTCCGCGGGCCCAAGTTTGTTTCGCATTCAACGCCTCCGGCCGGTGCGGTAGGGGGCGAGGCTGCAGATATGCGCACAAATGCGATAGATGCGGAAATACGTCCCATGGCTCCTTTGCCTGCAACCGCCCCCAACCTGCAGCTAACAAACCGAGCTCTAGCCCCAACCCCAATTAGGCTAAAGCCCATGCTACCCTTTCTTCATTCTTACACCAATCAGTCTGACGCAAAACGTCTAATTTCGGGATTTACGTACGGCTTTTCTCTGAGTTTTAAAGGCACCCGTGTACAAATGAGTTGTAAGAATCTCAAGTCTGCAATTCTTCATCCTCAAATCATTATGCAAAAGATAGAAAAGGAGGTGCTACTCGGCAGAATCGTAGGCCCCTTTACTTCAATTCCATTTCCGAATTTTCGTTGTTCCCCCATCGGGGTTGTTCCAAAACGAACACCAGGCGAATTTCGATTAATACAACACTTATCCTCCCCTCGCGGCTCCTCTGTAAATGATAGCATAGATAAGGATGAGTGCAACGTTTCTTACACTAGTTTCGACGAAGCGGTGGACATGATTGTTAAACTTGGTCTTAAGTCTTTTATGGGGAAAGCTGACATCAAGTCTGCCTTTAGATTACTGCCCGTGCATCCAGTTGATTTTGATTTGCTCGGTATGTGCATTGATGGAAAATTCTATTATGATAGGTGCATGCCCATGGGTTGCGCGATTTCGTGCGCAATGTTTGAGCGCTTTAGTTCCTTTCTCGAGGATTGTTGTCGGCGCATAGCTGTTACTGAACAAGTGCTGCATTACTTAGATGATTTCTTCTTTGCTGCTTCCTCATTCGAGGAATGCCAGCGCATCATGCTCTGCTTCCAAAATATGTGCAAAGATTTCGGTGTGCCCTTAGCGCTGGAGAAAACCGAAGGCCCTACGAGAGTAATTACATATTTGGGTCTAGAGATTGATACAAGGCTATGTCAGGTAAAAGTTCCAGCTGATAAATTAGAAGCGCTATGTTGCATGATTCGCAGCTTTTCCACGAAGTCTAAGCTGACACTGCGCCAGCTACAATCGTTAATTGGGTCACTCAATTTTGTATGTAAGGCGGTTGGCCCAGGTAGGGCCTTTCTCAGGCGGCTGATAGACATGACTAGAGGGGTAAGTCAGCCCCATCATCGCATAAGGCTTACCAGTGGGGCTAAGGCTGACCTGGCAGCATGGGAAGCATTCTTAGAGCATTTTAATGGGACCGTTATGTTTGCTGACAATGTTTGGCGGGATAATAATTGCCTTCAATTCTATACAGATGCAGCGGCAAGCATTGGGCTGGGCATTTATTTCGAGGGATGCTGGGCTCAAGCTAAGTGGCCGGAATACGTCCGGGAGGCTAATTTCTCCATTGCCGTTCTAGAACTGCTTCCCATAGTTGTAGGCGTTCACTTATGGGGAGATCGGTTAAATGGGAAGAGAGTAACTTTCTGGTCTGATAATCAATCGGTAGTTGCCGTCATTAACAAGCAATCGTCTAATTGCAAGATAATTATGCGGCTCATTCGCCACTTCGTAGTACTGTGTTTAAGGTGGAACATTTGGTTTAAGGCAATGTACGTTCCAGGCCATACCAATGAAATTGCCGATTCTCTGTCCCGCTTTCAGATGACCCGTTTTCGACATCTGGCCCCCAATGCCGAGCAACAAGGGACCCCCATTCCTACCCCTCTCTGGAGCAGCTTAGTCGGGAGCGTGCCGTCTTGTTAAGCTCTTCCAGAGCTCAGAACACTATGCGCACTTATCACACGGCATGGCAGGCTTTTCAGCTGTTTCGGAGTAATTATAATTGTAATGCCTCTACTCCACCAACTATCGAGCAGGTTGCTCTTTTCATTTCTTACATGAGCTGGTCCAATTATTCGGCAAGCACTATCTCTACATATTTCTCAGCTCTGTCATTTCATGAGCGCAGTCATAATAGGGAAGATATAACTCAGAATTTTCCAATAAAGCGATTAGTTGAAGGCTGCCGTAGGCGTCATGCTCGCCTTGACGTGCGCTGCCCCATTACTATGCCCTTATTACATAAATTAATCGCAACACTGCCATTAGTATGCCAAACGTCCTATCATACTAAACTTTTCACTGCAACCTTTTTATTAGCGTTTTTCGGGTTTTTACGCATTGGTGAATTCACTTCTCAGGGTAGATCCATCCCCCTGTTTGAGGCGGACGTAATCGTCCGGGGGAATCCCCCACAGCGCAAAGTTAGTGTTAGAATTCGGTCTTCCAAAACGGATCAGCGGGGTAGGGGGTGCGTCATCGTGCTTCCGGAAAGTGGGTCATTGTGCCCCGTTAAAGCAATTGTTGGGTATTTGGAAGCCCGTCCTCAATGCGTTCCCACTCCCGGTATTGACCAGGGGTTTGCATTTTTTAGGCAATTTGATGGTTCTCCCCTAACCCGGCAAGCTTTCAACAGGGTGCTACATAAAAGTGTTTCATTCTTAGGTTTACCAGCTCACTATTACACGGCCCATTCATTCCGAATAGGAGCTGCTACGTCCGCTGCTATGGCGGGCTTTTCAGACTCCCACATTCAAAAAATGGGGAGATGGGTATCTGGGGCATACCGGGGTTATATCAGATTACCGGCAGGTGAAGTTTGAAAACTTCGGGGTGTTATAATTAGTCAGTACGTTGACTTTTTCAGCTTAATTTTGTCACGTTTTGATTTAAACTGGTAGGGTGATGGGCGATCAGACCAAACCCAATGCATAATATACTCGTAACTAAATTTTGATTGCACGGAATTAGGGTGGTTTATTCCGAAGAATAACACACATTGCAAAAGACATTTTGTTTATGGTAATATTATGTAGAACATGTTACTGTCTGCGGGTTCTCCCTTTTCTCCATTATTTGAATCTGCAGAGTCTACAGATTTATCGAGCCAGACAAGGGATTCTACATCCATACGAGGCACCATCTGGGCCCTGGGGGATTTCATGGTGCAAGCGGCCGGTATCCATCTACCCGCCGACAGACATGAAACCAGTCAGAGACAGCTGGGTTAATAACAAGTTGTGCGGTCTATAATTCGCCGATTTGGAGGACTGGTCGTTTCGCACCGTATGCACCTTTCTGGCAAGGGTACTTACTTCATTATTCATTTCGGACATTTACGAGGTGTTTCTGGGGAATACAGTCGTTCAATTCCTCCCTACTGATCTTCGAACATTCGTCAGTACAGGTTAATTTCAGATCTGTATTGATCTGAAGTAGGAATGATTGTACATAATGTTGTCTGTTACGTTCATAGTACCTTTCGCAATTGTGCAAAGGATGAGATTTGTTCATACCATCCGATTTCGGTGTGGCGGCGATCCATGTCTGAGCAGCCACGTCTCGTGTGGCAGAAAAATTTACAATTTTGACCGCCAAACCGCGGAATTATCTTTAATTTGCACATGTCGAACATACCAGTTTGCAAGAGAACAGGCTTCGAGCCAATGATGGGAAATTTTAATGCAATTAGTATTGTTTGCACCCTGTTTACACTTGGTTTGTAGGCTGAGGAGGACCATTAAGGCCTTTGATTTAGTTATCCTCAGTTGTAGGCAATAAAGTGTTTATGTGAACGCTACGTGTCTCAGGCCAGAGAACTGCGTTGATTTGGGATTATTTTATTATGTAACGCTACGTGTCTCAGGTCAGAGAACTGCGTTGATTTGTTTTTATTATGTGAACGCTACGTGTCTCAGGCCAGAGAACTGCGTTGATTTGGGATTATTTTATTATGTAACGCTACGTGTCTCAGGTCAGAGAACTGCGTTGATTTGTTTTTATTATGTGAACGCTACGTGTCTCAGGCCAGAGAACTGCGTTGATTTGGTTTTATTTTATTATGTGAACGCTACGTGTCTCAGCCCAGAGAACTGCGTCGATTTGGTTTTATTTTATTAGGTGAACGCTACGTGTCTCAGGCCAGAGAACTGCGTTGATTTGTTTTAATCTAAATTGGGGGCATTTTAATGCAATTAGTATTTACACCCCGTTTACACTTTGCTTGTAGGCGGAGGATGACCATTAAGGCATTTGCTTAGTTATCCTCAGTTT
Organism: Strongylocentrotus droebachiensis; assembly: GCA_035222895.1. NCBI lineage: Eukaryota > Metazoa > Echinodermata > Echinoidea > Camarodonta > Strongylocentrotidae > Strongylocentrotus > Strongylocentrotus droebachiensis. Next base: position 36,216 of record JAVYIG010013110.1, on the reverse strand, counting down.
TAGGCAATAAAGTGTTTATGCGAACGCTACGTGTCTCAGGCCAGAGAACTGCGTCGATTTGTTTGTATTAGGGAACGCTACGTGTCTCAAGCCAGAGAACTGCGTTGATTTGTTTTTATTATTTGAACGCTATGTGTCTCAGGTAAGAGAACGGCTGTTCATTGGGAAGTTAACACACTATTTTCATTTGAAGTATTTGTTATACCACAAGTCTAATGACGATGGAAAGTTTCTATATTACAACTAATAAATACCATGGCCAATTGCAAAACTAGTTTTCTATGTCCTTATTCCTTGTTCCAGGTGGATAGAACAATAATGAATTTTAACCAGCGCAGAGGAAGTTAAAATAGTTTATTGACAGCTACCTGGGACAAAGTTTTATTTATGGGGAGAGGAGGCTAGGAATGTAATCCGATGATGCAATAAACCTTGGGCGGGGAAGAAACCAGTCGCCGTAATGTAAACATGCGGTCAGCTCTCAACTTTCCTCCTCTTTCCTCTCCCCAATTTGGACGATAATACCTCATTCAGTCCATGGTATTTCGAAGTTGTCACACTTAACAAATTTTCCCCACCATCCATCCCCATACTCCACCAAAAGGGGTCAGTGACTTTTCATGTTTTCGATTATCTTTACACAGTTAGTAGCGGGAATTTAACGACAATCCACTCTCTCAAGGGCTATGCCTGGTCGCGTTCAAAATGATTACACGGGCCTTGCGGGGCTTTTTCCCGATCTTATTTCCCAGAACTCGAACTTTTCATACGGTCTGATTTGGTTATAACATCCTTTATTAAGAGTCTGGTTTTCGAGAGATCGGGTTTCACCCGCATTTGAGTTTTTAGTGGACAATGTCATTAAATTCCTGCCTTCATGTATTTGTTTCTTCAAATGGAATACGTAATTGGTAAAATCACACCTCTTTGGGTGCTTCTGTACCTGTACCTGTCATAAGGCAGAAAAATTTACAATTTTGACCGCCAAACCGCGGAATTATCTTTAATTTGCACATGTCGAACATACCAGTTTGCAAGAGAACAGGCTTCGAGCCAATGATGGGAAATTTTAATGCAATTAGTATTGTTTGCACCCTGTTTACACTTGGTTTGTAGGCTGAGGAGGACCATTAAGGCCTTTGATTTAGTTATCCTCAGTTGTAGGCAATAAAGTGTTTATGTGAACGCTACGTGTCTCAGGCCAGAGAACTGCGTTGATTTGGGATTATTTTATTATGTAACGCTACGTGTCTCAGGTCAGAGAACTGCGTTGATTTGTTTTTATTATGTGAACGCTACGTGTCTCAGGCCAGAGAACTGCGTTGATTTGGGATTATTTTATTATGTAACGCTACGTGTCTCAGGTCAGAGAACTGCGTTGATTTGTTTTTATTATGTGAACGCTACGTGTCTCAGGCCAGAGAACTGCGTTGATTTGGTTTTATTTTATTATGTGAACGCTACGTGTCTCAGCCCAGAGAACTGCGTCGATTTGGTTTTATTTTATTAGGTGAACGCTACGTGTCTCAGGCCAGAGAACTGCGTTGATTTGTTTTAATCTAAATTGGGGGCATTTTAATGCAATTAGTATTTACACCCCGTTTACACTTTGCTTGTAGGCGGAGGATGACCATTAAGGCATTTGCTTAGTTATCCTCAGTTTTAGGCAATAAAGTGTTTATGCGAACGCTTCGTGTCTCAGGCCAGAGAACTGCGTCGATTTGTTTGTATTAGGGAACGCTACGTGTCTCAAGCCAGAGAACTGCGTTGATTTGTTTTTATTATTTGAACGCTATGTGTCTCAGGTAAGAGAACGGCTGTTCATTGGGAAGTTAACACACTATTTTCATTTGAAGTATTTGTTATACCACAAGTCTAATGACGATGGAAAGTTTCTATATTACAACTAATAAATACCATGGCCAATTGCAAAACTAGTTTTCTATGTCCTTATTCCTTGTTCCAGGTGGATAGAACAATAATATTTACTTAATAAAAATAAGGCAATTCTTTTCCTCAATTTTATTGAGTTATTTCGACTTTTATTTTCTTACAGTGTATAAGCCATTAAGGAAAGGAAACCCGGCAAAGTCGCATTACATCTTCTACGTTTTACATCTGATATTATATGTATAGTGGGCACAAACAAACTGAAGGTATCCATACTAAAGAGACAAGGTTAAGTAAACTAAAACCATTTGCACCTACTACTGCGCAAGTATTATGTTATGGATGATAGTGATTCCACTATAATATATACAAAAGCTGCACAGAATTGTATTTATTAATTTATTTATTTCACATATTTATACAGGTTACCTCATTCAGATTAAAAACTGGTCTTCCATAAGGCCCTGTCTCAATAAAAATACACATATTATATACAAATTTCTAAAAACAAAATCATACAAATAACACGAGTAGGAAGAAATAGACAACAAATTAAATATATAAAGCATATTAACATCAAAGCATAATGCTAAACAAATAAAACTAACAATATGAAATAAGTTACGATAAAAAACAAAAAACTGATCTTTCATGTTGCCCTGCTTTGTTAAAATACAAATAGATATACAAAATGTTTCCATATAGTAAAGTGAAAGAAAAGGGAAAAAAATGCTACTTTAAGAATCTTAATCTAGAGACATAAAGAAAACATTAAGCTATAAATGCACATAGCATTTTGTAATAGTCTATGTGCTACGCAATTGCTAAATATTATTAATATTATTCAATAAGATGTATCCAAAATCATCCATAACAAAATTTCCACAAAACGTTGGTGACAGGATAGAGAATTTTTAATAAAAATGCTGTCCCGTTACCGGAAACAGTTTAATAAAGAAACGTACAGAACAAATCTGATACTTACGTGTTCATGGGGAGAGCGTAATAAAACATGATTTAACTTTCTTGATCTAGCTCGCCAAGAGATGCTAGAACACAAAGTGACTAAAACATCGGTTTTAGTTCATTTCAGTTTGATGCTCTTCAATATGCATAGGCAGTATGTAAAGTTTGAAATAGTAAGATTTAACTTCAATCCAGATAAATTACAGAACATGCATGCGATTATGACTGACCTGCACTAATACTATATATACAAGATGTCAAATAAAATATGAAATGTTACTCACTTTCAATCCACTAAATTTGGCAGCCATGTTCTCTAACACGAAGTCGGTTTAATTTGTCAAGCTTTCCTGCCCACCATGCAGAACACATATCAACTAGATCTTGTTTGAGTGTATTTCTAAAATCTTCAATCCAATATAAAAACACTAATATTATAAGAGGGATACCAATGATTATGTGGCCAATACTAGGTGATGGAAGCCAATTTGAATGGCACAATGGCATCCATCTTGGATACAAAAACAATGATGGGTTATACATATACTTGATATCGAAAATAATATCGCTAGTGATATTCGTTTGTCTCGCAATGTGGTCAATAAGGAATCTAAAAGATCACGACGTTTCGTATGCTACTGCGATACTTCGTCAGGTGATCAAAACTACTGTAAGCAAGGGTCTTTTATACTCTACGGGGGGACCGTGCGGAGCGGTCCATAATTCGATCGATAATTGGAACAATAACGCACAATGCCTATTGGTCGACGCACACGGTGATCGACCAATCACCAGGCCGCTGGTTCGGCTAATGCACCAGGCCTATTGGCCGACGCATACGGTACTCAGCCAATCAACGGGCCGCTGGATCGGACCGTCTGCTGAATATGGAATCGACCGGTGTTGGCTGGCAGGACGGCGAGTGTCATGGCGGCGTATCGTCCGCATCCAAAATTCGGGGATATCGATCCCGTTGTCTCTGTTGAAATTATTTGGATTGAGACGGATATTGATAGCTTCTTTCACCGTCCGTGTATACCAATGCCTTTCCTGGGAAAGGCACTGAACCCCGTCCCAGTCTGGTTGATGCTGGTTATCCCAAGCATGTTCGGCTACGTACGGCTGAGTTGTCAGTTCGACGGAGTCTGACGTCCCTCTTATGCTCAGTGATTCTTTCTTTTATCGGACGGGCAGTTTCACCGATGTAGGATCTATCACATCCTTTACAAGGGATGTTGTACACAATGCCGTCCCGTCTATGTGGAGGAATTGGATTGGTGAAGAGTGAAACTACGTCAAACGAAACCATGCGTTCTTGAGTACCGATGGTTTCGTTTGACGTAGTTTCACTCTTCACCAATGTACCGATTGAGGGCGCATGCAATGCTACATTGCAACGCTTACAATCAGACAGCAATTTGTCTACCCGTGCCGCACTCTCACCGGAACAACTCACTCAACTCCTCGAGTTTGTTCTACGATCCACATATTTTCTGTATAAAGGTTCATACTATGAACAGACAGAAGGGGCAGCCATGGGCAGTCCAGTCTCGGCTGTCGTGGAGAGTTTCGAAGAAGAAGCGCTGGACACATGTCCCCTCTCTTGCATACCTCGTGTTTGGAAGAGATATAGATGACACCTTCATCATAGTGTTCCCATCTCTGAAACAGATAAGCTGCTTAAACACATGAATAGCCTTGAACCAACCATCCAGTTCACATCAGAGATAGAGTGTGAAGGGAAGATAGCATTCTTAGACACTCTAGTTCATAGACACGACAACCATAGGCTCTCCACCTCAGTCTATAGGAAGCCTACCCACACAGACCAGTACATAGCGTTTGACTCTCACCATCCCATATCGGTGAAGAGAGGTCTAGTGAAAATTAATGTTTATTTGACAGAGCTTCACGCATTGTGACAAGTCCACAACAGCCATGCAAAGAACGGACCCGTGTTCGCAGCGCCCTGAGTCTCAACGGTTACCCACGCCGTTTTATACACAATACCAAGAATAGATCGTCGGAACCCAGGGATCAGAAGGTATACAAGACTTTTACAGTCTTGCCGTACATTGATGGGGTCTCCCAACAACTCAAGCGCCGCCAAGAGAGCCATGGCATTCGAACGGTTTTCAGATCAGATACCACCCTACGTCAACAACTTACACGCCCCAAGGATCCAATTCCTCTACATAGACGGGACGGCATTGTGTACAACATCCCTTGTAAAGGATGTGATAGATCCTACATCGGTGAAACTGCCCGTCCGATAAAAGAAAGAATCACTGAGCATAAGAGGGACGTCAGACTCCGTCGAACTGACAACTCAGCCGTAGCCGAACATGCTTGGGATAACCAGCATCAACCAGACTGGGACGGGGTTCAGTGCCTTTCCCAGGAAAGGCATTGGTATACACGGAGGGTGAAAGAAGCTATCAATATCCGTCTCAATCCTAATAATTTCAACAGAGACAACGGGATCGATATCCCCGAATTTTGGATGCGGACGATACGCCGCCCTGACACTCGCCGTCCTGCCAGCCAACACCGGTCGATTCCATTCAGCAGACGGTCCGATCCAGCGGCCCGTTGATTGGCTGAGTACCGTATGCGTCGGCCAATAGGCCTGGTGCATTAGCCGAACCAGCGGCCGAATCCAGCGGCCTGGTGATTGGTCGATCACCGTGTGCGTCGACCAATAGGCATTGTGCGTTATTGTTCCAATTATCGATCGAATTATGGACCGCTCCGCACGGTCCTCCCGTAGAGTATAAAATACCCATGCTTACAGTAGTTTTTATCACCTGACGAAGTATCGCAGTAGCATACGAAACGTCGTGATCTTTTAGATTCCTTATTGACCACATTGCGAGACAAACGAATATCACTAGCGATATTATTTTCGATACTATATCCGCAATGAGTAATATATTTAGCATCATATACTTGATGTTACTTATTCGTGCATCTGAATATTTTTACCCTCTCAATTGCAAAGAGTAACACGAATCGATTATGTTAGGATACTGGTTACCGTGTTGGACGTCATCTTATATTTCCGGGTTTTCTTGTGGCCATTACATATTTTAAACAGCCTAAATTGATTTTTCGAGCCCCGAAATAAAGTTAAGAACACCGAATTTACATTTCTAATTTTGAATATTTCACGATTTAGGGCTAATTTCAATTTTCGGCCGCCATCTTGGATTATAAAATGACGGCCATCTGTGGCATTGACACCAAAATCATATTTTCAAGCTGGAGATATCATGATTTATAGCTACTTTAGGGTATTGGCCGTATTGAAAACCCGGATCCTAATCAAGGATGATAGAGTACTTGTCTTTAGAAGTGGGAAATCAGCGGGTATATGGGAGTCAAGATTTTAGGAACGGGTCACTCAATGCTAATCTGAAACCTTTGAGTGGCTCTGGGTTTGGAGAAAATAGACTTCCGTCGTCATCATGGGTGAACGTGATTGAGCACTTGATTGTTATTCGAATCTTGATGAATATGATTACCCGCAATCGTTTTTGTTTTATTGAAGGTCATAAGACGGCACAGCTTTGGTTCAATTTAAAGGGGGTCCAAGGGCATGCGCGGACCAAGGATTTAGAGTAATAATTTATTGAAACGTCAAAGCTTTCGCGCTTCGCGCGAGATGGGCGAAAATTAATTCAGACAAGGATTAAGAGACGGAACCGGTACAATGAATCGTCTTCTTTCTCTAATAATTTAATGAAGTGTCAAAGCTTCCGCGCTTCGCGCCGGAGGGGGAAAACTGAATTCAGACACAAACACGATACAACGAATCGTCTTCTTTCTCTATTAATTTAATGAAACGTGAAAGCTTCCGCGCGGGATGGGCGAAAATGAATTCAGACAAGGATTAAGAGTAATAATTTAATGAATCGTCAAAGCTTCCGCGCTTCGCGCGGGATGGGCGAAAATGAATTCAGACAAGGATTAAGAGTAATAATTTATTGAAACGTCAAAACTGGGGAGGGGGGGGGAACTGGATCCAAACAAGAATTAAGAGTCAAGAACCGTACAACGGATCGTCTTCTTTCTCTAATAATTTAATGAAGTGTCAAAGTTTCCGCGCTTCACGCGGGAGGGGGGAGACTGAAAAATAACTTAGTTCCTGGCCCCGGGTCTATAGGGTTAAATTTGTAGACATTTGGACATTGGCATTAATATATTTGTCGGTAATTGGTTGCTAGTTTTGAAAGTAATCGGTGGCCTCTACACCCTCCCCAGTCCCCCACTGACAAAGATCTAGCGACGCCCCTGATAACGACACAGTTTATACACTCGAGAACATTTTTGCAAGTACTAATGATGAAGTACCGGACCACCGTCTTTGTGCATTGTGCGGCATCAAAGCATATACAACATCTCAAGACGTGACAGATCACTTTTCTCTAACTTCTAACCAAACAGAAGGCCTCGTTTTTTTCCAGGAAGTGCCGGTGGACATTAATGCGCCAAATGTGGTTCTCAAATTGCAAAAGATCCCTACTCTTGGAAGGGGTAGGAGAAAGCAATTTTACGTCATATTACTCCAGGAAGTGCCTGAAAATGCGTCTAATTTGGTTCTAAAATTGCAAATGCTTCTTACTCTGGGAGGGGGCCAGAACCCCCTCCCAGACCCACCTCCGCTTGGTCGCTCCGCTCCCTCGCCGCTAAAGCCTCGTTCTGTCGCTTCATCGTTTTACATATATTTAACCCCATGCCATTTTGTGCCCCCCCCCCGGTAAGAAATTCATTGATCCGCCACTGATGCCCATACCCCTTGAGCTTCGGGGCTCCGCCCCTTGACCCCCGCCGGGGCTTTGCCTCTAGAACACCACTTTGCGAAACGTTCAGCGGGGCCTGCATGTTAGAGTGGGGTGCTGCGGATTTTTTTTGTCAGCCCCCCAAATGTTTTGCTCATTACGCCACTCGTGGCCAATACTAGGTGATGGAAGCCAATTTGAATGGCACAATGGCATCCATCTTGGATACAAAAACAATGATGGGCTATACACTTATACTTGATGTTACTTATTCGTGCATCTGAATATTTTTACCCTCTCAATTGCAAAGAGTAACACGAATCGATTATGTTAGGATACTGGTTACCGTGTTGGACGTCATCTTATATTTCCGGGTTTTCTTGTGGCCATTACATATTTTAAACAGTCTAAATTGGTTTGTCGAGCCCCGAAATAAAGTTAAGAACACCGAATTTACATTTCTAATTTTGAATATTTCACGATTTAGGGCTAATTTCAGTTTTCGGCCGCCATCTTGGATTATAAAATGACGGCCATCTGTGGCATTGACACCAAAATCATATTTTAAAGATGGAGATATCATGATTTATAGCTACTTTAGGGTATTGGCCGTATTGAAAACCCGGATCCTAATCAAGGATGATAGAGTACTTGTCTTTAGAAGCGGGAAATCAGCGGGTATATGCGCGGATCAAGGATTTTTTTAGGGAGGGGGGGGGGGCAAATCTGAAATTATGTAAGCCAAATATTGTTACGTAATGGTGATTAGCAGTGGCGTAATGAGCCAAAACGTTTGGGGGAGGGGGGAAGACAAAAAATATTTATCACCCCACTCATACATGCAGGCCTCCCTGAACGTCTTTCAAAGTGGGTGGGGGGGGGGGGAGGCTAAAGTATTATAATCAGGTAGAGCTTAGCGTAAATTGGCGTGGGGTCTATGGGCAAAGCCCAAGCGGGGGTCAAGGGACGGAGCCCCGAAAGCTCAAGGGGTATGGGCATTTCATTACAGTCAGATGAGCATATTTTTATACCTTATTTATTATTATTATTATTATTATTATTATTTATTCGGCAAAGGAAAACATTACATATCAGTGTACACAATACAAAATAAGACATAGTTATCAACCATTGGAACGCCAGGGACAGAAAAAGTTAACTAAATTACTGTGGCATGGACACTAATTGGTGTGAAGTCCACGGGGTGGAGTCCCCAGAAGCTCAGGGGTTTTAGGCATTAAATTACCATCAGATTAACATCCAGTGGTCCGCCTTAGGGCCCTAGGTTGGGTCCAGGGGGCAGAGCCAACGGACGTTCAGGGGTCTTAGGCATTTAATTAAGGTGAGATAAGCATATTTTGATACCATATTTGTGACACTGCCAGGGCACAAATTGGCGTGGGGTCCAGGGGGGCAGAACCAACGGAAGCTCAGGGGTTTTAGGCATTTAATCACGGTCAGATGAGCATATTTTGATACCTCATTATTTTGTGATACTGGCGGGTCACAATTATTTCTTTCTTTCTATCTTCCTTTCTATTTCTCTTTAATATAATTTTTCAAATAAAGTGGGGGAGGGGGGGGAGGTCCCGGGGCCCCCCTTCCGCTGTCCCTGATGTTTAGGCCTCTAAATAAGCATATTTCTTGCCTGACTGTAAATTTAAGAATTTTCAATTTTCCAACAAACGCATAAAAAAAGTATAATTCACTGAAAAATGAGGAAAAAAACTCGGAAAATAAAGTCATTTCAGCAACATTATAAATCACCGGTATCGAATTAGAAGTAAAACAACGTTTATTATATTTGTGAAGCAACTGACCCCCCCCCCCCCCCCCCCCTATCAGTACGCAAGTGGGTTCCCCCTATCTACACCTTGTTGGCGGGAGAAATCGCAACTGATCTCCCCTACCTTTCTTCTTTCTCTCTTTTTTTCATTTTCTTTCCTCTTTCCCTTTTCCTTCCCTTCCCTCTCTCTCTTTATGTTTGCTGGGGGGGGGGGGGGAGGCAAGGGCCTTTCGCCCTCCGATCCACACGTTGTTGGCGGGATTAATCGCACCTGATCTCCCCTTCTTTTTCACTCTTTTCTTTTCTTCTTCCTCTTTTTATCCACGACTTGTTGGTGGGAAAAGTGCAACTGATATCCCCCTTCTTTTCTTTTCTTCTTCCTCTTTTTTTCCTTCCCTTTATCTCCTCTTTTCCTTATTTCTTCCCTTTCCTTCCTTCTCTCTTATTATTTTGAGGACAGTCCATTAACTTAAGAGGGGGGAAACCCCGAAGTTATTCAAATTGCTCGGCTGCATTCGAGAATGTATTGATGTATCATTGTATGTTATACCTATAAACTTTATATTTATTACTTCTTTTAGCAAATATAAAACACTGATCGGATAGTTACATTATCCTCATATTTTTGTCACCTTCAAAATAGTCGATCAATCTACAAGATGAAATCCGCCAATGAAAATAGATGGTTTTCTGTATATAATATAGTAGCTACTACCTCCACAAATTACATGTCCTGACTTTTACTTCATTATTGTCAACAGCGACCGCTATACAAAGGAAAGGTGAGTTTTTACAAAATTCAGACTCTGTTCTTTACCTACTAACTACACTGTTGCCCATAAAGTTGCTATAATTTTTCTTTCTTTTCATGAAATATTTGTGACAATAAGCTTTATTCTTGATAGATTAGGCATGTCTTCTAGGAACTTCATGGGTCAATATACGGATTGATCAAAACAGATTTTTCAGTGAGGTTCTGCGAAGATAAAAACTCTACCTATCAAGAATAAATCACATTGTCACGAACAGTTCATGGAGAAAAAAGTAATAAAAGTGATCCCAAGTTTATGGGCAACAGTTACATTTATGTAGCCTTGGTCTTTCGAGTTACAGTTAACGTTAAACCATGCACCGATATTGTAAATAAATATCCGATAAGCTTAAAGTGAAATTGAAATTTAACGTATTGCTCTATCATTATTTTAGAATTTTGTCAGCTGTATAGCAAAATAGTATTCAAGAAACAATTATACTGCCTCCATTTTTCTTTCATTTGTTAAAATAAATACTATGCGTATGTTTTGAAGAAAAAAAAATATTCATGCACTTTGTGAATAAAACTTCCTAATAAATACAAATAAATTCAAATACGATCACTTTGAGCGTTAACTTATAGGTCAATTGCAACGGAAGGCTGAACAGCGGCCTGTTCAGAAAGTATAGTAAAAATCATCATGTACCAAGTTTGAGCTGAAGCAATGAATGTGGGTCAAAAGACCTTACCGCATTGTTATCACAATCAGAACAAAGTTGCTGATTTGTTCGCATTGATGTTGTGTATTTGGATAGAAACGATAAAACAATCTTGACTTTTCTCGCATCCGGTGTCATTCAAAATGGCCAAATTTACTTGGGATGTTATCTTTTTCATAAAAATCTGGTATCAATATGTTTGATAGTTATCAACGTATGTTCTTTCTTGCATTTACTAACTCAGGTATATTTATCTGTGTTAGTAAACCTCTGAGTTTTCTTGTGCTGTTCGAGACAAATCCCCTAATGCACATTACGCATACTTGAAATGGTGCAATGGACAAGTAAGCAGATGAATTTTAAATATCATGAGGCAATGAAATTAGTAGGCTGTTTGAATTAATCAAGCGCGTAGCCAAGATTTTATTTTAGGAGGGCGGTAGTAAGCTCGCGAAGCGTGCGAATTTAAACAAGGTCCTGGAAATTCTTAGATATATATATATATTTGATCACTTTAAAGGTACTAAGTCCCATTTGCAGGTCAAGCAAAATGAAAAGGTTAAATTCCAACGGCGTTTGAAAGATAATACTAATTTAGAACTTCCCTTAAAAAAAGGGGGCTTGAAAATGTCTTTAAGTGGGAAAATAACGACTATTAGTTGTCGAATCTACTTAAGTGATATAGAGCCAGTAAGTAATAGTCTGATTTTAAATCCATTGTACCGAATGGTCATACGTTTTATGCTGCGCAAAGATTCAATTAGTTTAATTTTGGCCATTACAAGAAGTGGGTTATTGATGTAGACAAATGCTCATGTACCCTTTACAGCTCATTTTAAGTATGTTATTACCAAAGAAGAAAAAAGCCAGTCAGTCACTCAATAGTGTCTGACAGTGAAGTTTAGCAAGTAAACGGGTTTCCTTGAATAATTTGAATATTAGGACACTGCTAACGTTTAAATTTCACAGATTGGACATACATGACATATTCATAATTCCTGCAAAGTTCTACAGAATTTGATGTTGGCTGCAAAAGGGACACAGTGTCTTTAAACAATAAAGCACTGAGGCATGAACAGAAAAGTAACAATGCATATGGCCTGATCCACATTCGATTCGTCAGCCCAAATTGGGTACAAGGAGATTTTGACAGCACTTTCTAAAAACCCTGGTGTTAAGTCATCTGTAGTAGAAACATTTATGAATAGAGCAATAGACAGAGAAAGAGATAACCTTTCTCATGAATAGATTTCAAGGTCACATTTATTATAACTAATTATTTGTAGACTACGAGAGCTGGGTATACGTTTTTTATACTCACTATATACATGATATATATGATCCTTTTCTTTGTTCAACGTTATTATGTATTTAAAGAATTTTTTAAAAAAAAAGCATTTTTTCATATTTTGATCATATTGATACTTCCATCTCGTTCACCTTCCTGTTATCGTTCATCATTTAAGACTTACTTTTTAGGAATTACTTTCTAATATTTGCCGGATTAAAAAAAAATGAAAGAAAAAAAGTAAGTCGTAATTGTTTAAGGTGGCATGCTAAAGACGATAATATTTAAATTTGTGAAATGAATTTGTTCTATCATTTCTCGTTAAATCCAGGTTGAATTTGAAATATGACTTTGAAATATTATTTAAGATTGTAAATTGTAAGTTTGATATGTATGTCAAATTTTAAATACGTAGCATGAAATAAATACAGGTTGAACTTCCTTTCTAACATAATTTGTTGAATAAAACTATTGTTATCAATATCATCATCATTAACACACAAACTATACCATAATTCATTGGTTTGTATATGCGTTTATCCTCTCGAATTATACCAGTGATCATACGTCTACTTGTCTCTAGGGAATTTTTTAATTTTTTGTATTACCTGGGTTTAAAAAAAAGATCGAATAGTGAAATATGAAAATATTCTAATTTCAATTTATACATTAATTTGACATATTATTAAATATTCAGCGAAACAACAGATGATCAGCTGATAAAATAATTCACCATACAAGAATATTTGTTTCCTTTTATACCTGGGAGTATAAAGTCTTGGCTACTAATAATGAAATATCCTTTTTCCTAATTGGTCGAACAAACTTGTTTTTATTTGTGTGTCATTATATTAATAGACACTTCAGCCATGGCAGTAATTGGAAAGTTGGTTCTTTGTTGCTTCCTCGTGGCAGCATCAATCAGTTCTTCAAGTGCAATCGGTGAGTGAAAACTATATTTATTAAGTCCAACAGATATATTTTAAAAAAACTATACAAATATCATCATGATAACCGAGAATAGTTATTATTAGGACATTACTAAAAAGTTATATTATAATAAATATTATTGCAGTGATAACAACCTCACGCTTATCTTCCTATAAGTATTATATTACGAAAAAAGGGAAAATTAATTATTATGCCCCAATTGAGAAAACGGAGAATGTGACTCTAATTTGTGTGCCAGATCAAAATAATTCAAAATACAAAATACATAGTTGCGCAGAGTGGCCTGGACGGCGCAAAAAAGCCTTAGGAGACGCAAAATCAAGCAATACTGTGGTTTGATGTGTTTTCCAGATATTGTTGCTTTCATTTTCTAGTGTATTTTCTGGCTAATTTTGTAATGAGTACTGAGGAAAAGCTTGTCTGGTTGCTTTTATTGTTCACTATTTGATTTTTCCCTTTAAAATGCAGTCAGAAGAGTTTGCGAAGGGGGAGCCTTTTCTCTGTCCTGCCCTTCTGGAACTGTCATCAGGATCAACAACGCCAATTATGGACGTACTGCCAGGCAAGGTATTTGCCCGCATAGAAATGTCCGTACAACGTCCTGCTTCGCCTCTTCTTCGTTCAGTATCGTGAACAACAATTGCGATGGAAGAACATCCTGCAGGGTGGCAGCTACAAATGGTGTATTCGGTGACCCCTGCCCTGGCACCTACAAGTATCTCCAGGTAGACTACTCCTGCAGACGTGCGGCTAGCTGTCAGTTGGAACGCACCTGCGAAGGAGGGTTCATCGAGCTGCATTGCCCTGAAGAGACCCCAGCCATTCACATTTGTGAAGCCCTGTATGGTCGACAGCTTCCCGGATCAGTTCTGTGCCATCACTCGAATATCAAAACAACACACTGCGCCGCTTCCAGCTCCAAGGATGTTGTTCAATCAGCTTGTCAGGGCCGAGCTACTTGTTCCGTGGCTGCTTCTAACAATGTCTTCGGAGATCCCTGCAAAGGTACTTACAAGTACCTGGAGATCGGGTACACATGCGCTCGTCGTGGTCGCAGATGCGAGGGAAGTAGCCTGACATTGAGGTGTACTTCGGGACAGACCATATTGGTCCTGGATGCTTTCTATGGTCGCATGGCAGGACCAGAAATCTGTCCCCACTCCAAAGTCTCGAACCAACACTGTCGTGCGTCAAGCAGTCTGCCTATCGTTAAAGGCATATGCAATGGACAAACATCATGCTCTGTGTCTGCGACCAACAATGTCTTCGGAGATCCTTGCAGAGGTACTTACAAGTATCTCGAGGTCCTCTATGAATGTAAGTATAAAGCCAGCTGCGAAATATTGGCTTAAATAAAGAAAGGATACATTTTAAACGGATCTAAAGTGTATAGGAAAGTACTGACGATTCCAGAGTAGACAAACAGTACAAACAGTTCCAACAAGGCTAGCCAGGATAAGCAATACGCATTGTCTCGACGTATTCATTGACGCGACGTCTTTCTTCTACAATATAATTTATAGAATAAATTTAATGTATCTATACTGGTTATTCTAAAGTTGAACATTCAGCAAATTCTTCTTTCTTCGACTCGGTTATATTATCGTTTATTTGTCTTTTCTCATCATTTATATTTTCTTTAAAATTTACTCAAATGTATTTTCTTGTATTCTTTATTTTCCCCTGAACAATATGTCGGTGCCTGAAAGTTTTTTGGCGGCAACGACTGAACAAGCAAGACAACCTAACCTTGAATTTTGAATCTGCTCTGCTCTTGGTCTGGGCCTCGCGTCAGACTATTTCTGGTGTCGGGTTATTACATTAAGATACCTACTAGGCCTATACTGTCATGACAGATTATAATTGTCATAAAAAGGCATCGGTTCATGCTATATAATATTAAGACTAACGTTAACGACGTTTTTTTTATCCATTATACTTTATATTGAAAATTAATCACTGAAAATGATAACGCTTGCATACAGCAATTTATATGTTTAAAGTATAACGGTGGTAGGTAAGAATTGGTTTTCTTGTGACGTGGAAGATTTTTTAGAAGAAAAAAAAAGTCAAATTTTAAACAAATCCTTATAATTGGTAAATTGCTTTTAGCTCTGTTTTATTTAATTCTCTATAGTTCTTCGCTTCTGCTTCTACCATATTATTTAGCCGCTACTCTGGAATAATTATTCACGGATTATAACTCACATAAATTGCGTTGCATCGGTGTAAAACAACGTGTGGGTCGAGTCGAGTGATAACATTTGGAAATGAGAGTTGGTTACAAGATTCTCACTATCAATTTGGTTGTGTTCATAACTTGATACACTACTTCCTGTAAGAAATTCAACGCACATTATCTTGTCAATTAATGTTTTTTTGGACAAGATTTCCCAATTCTAGTTGTACCAAAATAACGGAAAACATTTGCATTTGTTCTCATTATATAAAAGTTCATTCACTTTTCCACAAAAAAAAGAAACACTGTAGAGAAAAGTAATATTTTTGAAGTGTCTTTCTGCAAGAGTATGTTATATTAGAAAGAAATTGTATCATTTGGTTTAATATTTGTTCTCTTTCTTTATATATACCGGTATGTGCTTATTGGCACGAAAATCAATATAGGCAAGTTTGAAGGACTTAATCATTTTCGAAACTTATAACAAAAATAAACAATTTACTTATTCTTAGAATATATCTCGTGGTGAATTACATGGAATAAATGGGAATAAAAACAAGAAATGTTGCAACAGTTGCGTTTGTACATTTTAGTGTGTGAAGCCGTGCATGTTTTCTATCAGTTAAGTTGGTGGATGTATGGAGGTTTTTACAGACGTTTGTCAAACGACGTGTTTACGTAAATTTACGTTAATTGCTACTAATTTCTATACCACTCTTAATTTCAATACTTGGCCCTAAGACTGTTCTTTGTCCTTTTATTTCTCGGCATGGATTTTGTTTGTTGTTTCCTTCCGCACCTCGCAGTTTTCTCCCTTTTATCTCTCCTTCTTTGTCCAGCTTTTAAACAAATTTGTGAAATCTGACAGTCCCCCTTTGTATGCCCCTCTCTTTCCTTTTCTGTTTAAATTATCAACAAAATATAAATCATTCCTATCCAAAAATAATGCACTTTTAAGAAAATTTCATTGTAACCAGCAATTCTTCATCTCAAATTGTATACGGAAAAACAGAAGATTTACCCTGGCCACATGCTTATTTCTGAACAAATAGTATGTATACCACACTATGACATCACTAAAATATTCATTACTCACACTCCATTCGTCTTAACTATAAAAAAATGGCAATTCTAGGGGCTCTCTGGCACAGGGAGGGCACAGGGAGGGAAGGAGGGGGATATATAACCTTTTTTTTTAAGGGTAAAAATTGCTGAATTTGAGTCATGCTAACCCGGTTTTGCTGAGGGCATGTGACTTCTGGGTCTACCACTGCATAAAACAGTTTACCTTTGAATAAATATCAATTCATAAGGATTATAGTTACAGTATTAACGACAAACTTTGTGTAATTAGAAAAAAAAAAATTCATAAACAAAATACAAATGCCAACAAGATACAAATAAAATATCCTTTAAAATCTACAGCAGGCGTCAACAATATCTTGATATAATGAAAATGGTATATAAAATCAGTATTCTAGCCAGAGTCCAGGTAATATTAGAGCGCTTTGAGCACTCTGTATGGTGGCTATAACAATTAAATACTATTACAATGAACCCTGCATTAGCAACCGTCTTTACAGAAAGACCACCTGTCCATAAAGACCACTTTCCTTGTCTCCCTTGAGTGAGCTATCCTTCTATACAGCTTTCACTGTATTATATAACTACTCTAAGTTGATGCCATGGCTAGCTTCAGACTTATCATAATGACTTGTGATTTTAAATAGAATTCAGACATGGAATTTCAGTGTGAGTTGACAAGGACCCTAAGATATGTCATGCCATTCAAATTTTTACTTTAACAATACGCTATTACTCAAAATGTTAAATAGTTAAATACATGGATAAGCTCTTCTTTTTGTACTGTGATTATATTATTGATACTTTCATTTATATTGAATTGACATTATATTGTTTTGTCCTTCAGACCGTACGATGAGCTCTCAGCAGATGACACTGTCATGATGAACCTTGAAAGACAGATGACTGTATGAAAAGGAAGGGGGAGAAATATTAGAAAATAAAGACACTGCAATAATTGCGTATGTAGATCATACAACACATAAATATTCCTTTCATATCAAATCCATTCATAATTTTTTAAAATCCATTCATAATTAACGATACACAATACTTCATATGACATATGAATTACATGTAAATGGTTTTATCATTGAAATGATATAAAGATAATTCTTTATAATCGACACTCTACCCATTTGCTTTTATTCTGCCGTCTATATTATGTATGTTATCATATAGCTGCTGCATTAAACACACTTCAATCAAACTCTACTCTCTTTTCCCTACATGCTAGGATTAATTACATTGGATTCATAGAATGTTTTTATCTATTTCTAAAGTATGCATATTTGTCATAAAGTTGGCTCTTCCCCAAAAATATTTCTTTGTGTGTTATCCAGCTGAGAGCCTAACAGGTGTCGGCACAGTGTTCATTCAAATTTACATCCTTCTGGATCTCGCAAGGATATCTTGAAAATGTTCTATAAGGTAGACCTACATTTGAAAGGGATCACAAATACTTAATAATCGTAATTATAAATTTACAACTAATAACTTTAATTATAATTATCATCATTATAATAACACAATTAATGATAATTACAAAATGAACTATGACTTCTTTCCTGATACTTTTTTTAAACATAAGCAACTACACAAAACCTTTAGGTACAATAGGACATCTATGTGTTAAAAAATAAAATTATTAACCTTGCCTCCCTACAAATCTCTTAAACAAAAAAAGATATCTGTATCACTTACTTGCATAGAGTACTGCTGATGTGATGAGCACTTTAAAGATAGACCCAGAGATGACTATCATATAGGTGTAGTAAAGGAAGCGTCCAACCACTCATAATATATCACGCGAGCGAAAATGAGACAATCGGAGCAATATGATGCACTGTGAGTTTCTTCTACTTGTTGAAAAGCTTGCAGAAGTTTATTAAAGACTTCTTTAACTTCTGCTTCTGGTCTCTCCATGCTTAATACAGTCTTCAGGTCATTGCTGTAGCGGGTGAACGCCCCCTTGGCGCCTCGACGTTTCAATTTTAAACCTTTCTCCTCCATGACCCAGGGTTAGCAGCCAGAAATTTGAATGATTGATCAACAGGGCACTCAGTTCACACCGTACCAGATTGCCACTTGAAATCGTATATTTTATTGTATTCAAATCTGCAAAGATATAAATCAAAGGACTCATAAATATATGTATGTGATATGTTATCAATAAATGAATACACTCTCTAAAACATGAATAAGAGTTTTCCTTTCCTTTTCTCAAATGGGTTACAACTGAATTCAACTAAACTCTCTATTTCATACAAATACAATATAATTCTGTTTGTATCCAAATATTCTATCATGTCAATATCTCATAACCGATTAATCTCCAAAGACTAAATCTAGTTTAAATGACCATACGAAAAATACATGCATAACCAACAAAGAAATGACAAATATAGTCATTTCTTTCATTTATATCACCAAATCCTCAAACTATAAACTTCACTTGCACTCCTTGGTTCTTACAAGTAACAATTTTAAAGCCTTGTTCATCGCATTTTTTGATGAAACAATTTTATACATTACAATTCATCATATATTTAATATTTCTTTAAGGATCGAAATAAGCGATCATAATTTAAGTGTAACAAAGTCTAAATTGCTCTAAATGCATCAACTGGTCTACTCTTAAGGTTTTATAACCAAAATAGATGATTAATAATATTACTGGAACTTTCCCTTTTAAATTACGAGCCACGTCTACAATTCGTAAAACGCCACCTACGTTCAAACCAAATACCTTTACACGTTTGCAATAAACTCAAATTCCTGCACAAGTACCAAATACAAAATACATTTCAATACCAGCTTATTCTTTTGCTTGAGCTCTGAAAATTATACATTTCTCATACTTCTTTCACACATAAATGAAATTACTGAATGTTCAATGTCAACTATTACAAAAACTCACTTCTTAGGCGACAATCTGGCGTCACAAGTAAATAAATTTGTCTCTCGACAACTGCTGACGTCTTGCTCTGTATTCTGTCAAGTAGCGTAATAAAGTATCTTTAAAAACCAAAACTTAAAGCGATTATTAAAGGTAAAGACCAGTATTGGAAACGCCCCAATTTCAAAAAATGAAATGGAAGCTCTCATAACCAATCATGTGAAAGAATATGTTTTGACTAATACATGATGATACAACATTTGCCGAGAAACCGCCTACTAATTCATATATTTGGTAAATTTGTTTCTCTCATGGTCGTGTGAGAGATATAGGGTAGTCCCATATACATCTTTCTGTGTATAGTGCTTGTAACTTTACGAAGAATGGGCCAAATTTCTTATCATTTTGATGATTCCAGAACCTTGCAGATGCTAGATGCTAGATGATCAACCTTTTCTTATCGATTCCACAACGTTTCTTTCACAATGCAATCGCATGACCATTACTGGTCTTTACCTTTAAACTAACTTCTTTTGACTCCAAATCTACGGTATCTTCAAATGACCATCAATAAAAAGAAACATTAAATAGAAATACAAAATAAGGTTTGTTCATCAAACCATCCTCCCCGGCCAAACAAGGGGGTTTCTATCACATATGCATGATATCAAACCTACTCGTCTTCGAAACCTTCGGCTGGGTATAACAATACTATCTTAGTTATGGGTCGCATATATTCTGTACATTTAGTTTTGACTCTGACAGTTCGGACTTTTCCACCATCTCCTGGATATACCTGTACAATCCTACCCAACGACCACTTCCCACGCACAGCATTGTAGTACGCTAATATTACTATATCATCTACACGAACATTGCGTCTATCTACATTTCACTTTCTACGCGGGACAAGGAGTGGAAACACATCGCGTAGCCAAATTTTCCAAAAGGCATCCACAATCTGAACGAATTCAACGCGATGTCGCGGGTTAGCTGTGTCTTGGAATGGTCCTTGAGGTACTGCTGTTGAAGACCGGCCCAAGAGTATATCATTCGGACTAAGATATGCTCCATCGTCTGGATCACTATGCACTCTCCCAATGGGACGCCGATTTACTAGATTAGCAACTTCTTGTAAACACGTGTAAAGCTCGAATGGTGTAAGGCGTTGATCCTTGATAGCTTTCTTTAGTGCTAACTTGCAGCTCTTTACTAACGCTTCCGCACAACCATTATGATGTGGCGCACACGGTGTGACGAACCTCCAGCTAGTTCCTCTCTCTGCGCAGAAATCCTTCAGGTTGTCGGTACTCCATCCTCGTACCATCTCCCGGAGCTCTTTCTCTGCTCCTACAAATTGCGTACCGTTGTCGCTTACTAACGTCGCCGGCTGTCCGCGAATGGCATAAAAACGCCGTAACACTTGTATGAACTCCATGGTAGAGCAATCCTGTGCCAATTCCAAATGCACTGCTCTCGAGTTGAGACACGTAAATATTACACCATAGTTCTTTGTCGTCTTGTTGCGTCCTATTTTGACTTGAATAGGACCAAAGTAATCACACGAAGTATGAAAAAAGGTGGTGTGAACGGTGCTATCCTCTCAGAAGGCAAATCTGACATGAGTTGAAATTCAGCCCTTTTCTCTATCTCCCGGCGGACGACACATTTGTACTTCTCAGACTTCGCTAGCCGATGAACTCCTGTTATCCAAAATCTCTTACGGATTTTTCCTGTGGTGTTGGCAACTCCACCATGCCCTTTCTGATGAAAGAAACGTGTGATGAGCTTGGAAATGTAGTGATCTCCTGGAAGCAAAACTGGATGCTTGGTGTCATATGAGATTCGTCCTTTCTCTGATCGTCCACCTACTCGGATAACTCCTTCCTCAATGTATTGACTCAACATTTTGATATTCACCAGACTTTACACGTCCATGAAGAGGCTTTTGCACCTCTTTAATCCAGTACAGCTCTGCTTGCTCCAATTCAGTTGTGTTAAGTGGGCCACTGCATTCTAACTCTACTGCTTGTCCCCTCTTTCTGTTACAGCGAATCTTCACATTGCGTAGGAATCTATGAACATAGGCTGTGCTTCTAATCAGCCTTCTCCAGCTGGAGAATTTCGTACAGGCATATTGGTTCTGACTCTGCAACGTGGAAGATCTGTTGGACTCGGCGTTTCTCAGCATTAACTGCTGCTTCTTCTGGTTCTGTACATCCCTCAGGCCACTGCTCTTCCGGAAGACAAAGGAAGTCTGGACCACTTCTCCATCTACCTTGAAGTGCATCAACAGGTATACCTCGGGATATATCATCAGCTGGATTCTGAGACCCTGGCACAAACCTCCATTGAAGTGGATCAGAGTTTGACTGAATCTCGCCAACTCTTGCTGACACGAACGGCTTGAATTCTCTCGCCTTACTCCGGATCCATGACAAGGTAATCATGCTATCCGTGAAGAAAATGATCTGACCTACTTCTCGTCTCAGCTCTCTCATCACTGATGTGCTCAGTCTAGAGGCTAATACAGCAGCCTGTAGTTCGAGACGTGGTATTGTCAATCTCTTCAATGGCGCCACCCTGGACTTTGCAGTTACAAATCTTGTAACAAACTTTCCATCGTTGAGTAGCCACCTCAGGTAAATGCAAGCACCAAATGCATCCTCTGATGCATCTGCAAATGCACAAAGTGTTGACTTCTGTACTGCATCAGGAGGGGTGAGGCATCTATCAAGTTCAATATTACTGAGCTTCTCCATTTCCTGAAAGAACAACAACCATCTGGACTCCTCATCTTTGGGAAGCTCTTGATCCCAGTCTATCCCCATCTCCCATAACCTCTGCATTCCTATCTTAGCTTTGACCAAGAATGCTGAGGCAAAGCCAAGAGGATCAAATATTTGGGCGATGCGGCTGAGGACTCTCCTTTTTGTCAGCTTCGAGTTGATTGTGGAAGCTTCATTCTCTTGCTTCTTCACTCGGTAAGAAAAGGTGTCTTTCTCTTCATTCCAAACAACACCCAGCACCCTTTCTTCGTTAGCAGTCTCTAAGAGATTGGCATTGGTTTCCAATTTGTCCCCTGCTTTCAGCCTTTTGTTGGACGACCAGCCCTTTACTTTGAATCCTCCTTCCTTCAGTACTTCATCGAGCTCCTTAGTAACCTGGACTGCCTCATCCTGTGTGGGTATGGAGAAGCAGATGTCGTCCATATATGTGTCCTCTTTGATTATTCTCGCTGCCTCAGGACAAGAATCTTCTCCATCTTCTGCAGTTCTTCGTAGAGCGGTCTGGGCCATCGCTGCTGAGGGTTTGTTACCAAACGTCAACACTGTCTTGATATACACATCTGGCTTTCTGTTCAGCTGCAAGTTTCTCCATAGATATCTGTGGACATGTTGGTCTTCTTCAGGGATGAGGACTCGATGGTACATTTTCGAGATATCTCCACACACTGCAACAGCCTCTTCTCTGAATCTAAGAAGAACACCCAGAAGACAGTTCAGCAAGTCCGCTCCTTTCAGCCAGAATTCATTAAGGCAATAACCTTGAAAGCTGGCTGACGAATTGAAAACAATTCGTATAGGCGTAGATATTTTCTCTGGCCTTATGACTGCGTGATGAGAAACATAATGTATAGGCCCTTTGTAATTGCAAATCTCATCTTCTGTCAACTTCCTAGCGAAGCCCATCTCTACCATTTCCTCCATTTGCTGGTCATACACCTTTGCTTGTTCTTTATTTTTGGCTAGCCTGTTCTCTGTAGCCCTAAGAACCTTCTCAGCCTGGATGTAGTTATCAGGAAGAATATTGGGATCTTTCCTCCACGGATAGGGTACCATCCACTGGTTCCCTATCTTTTCACACGATTTGTTGATGATGTCATATTCTTCTTTCCCTATCTTGCTCATGCAAGCAGGCTGACAGTTACAGTTTGTCTGGACACCCATACTTTCAATGCTCCAGAAGTCAGTTAGCTTAACTGGCGATGTCATTTGCACATGTAGAACTGTGCCTTGAGTAGATGCATCTAAGCCTGTAGAACCGAACAGCACCCAACCAATTGGCGACTTCCGGGCAGTGAACTGATCTGTTTCCCGGGTTTCTCCCCCGTGCAATCTTGAATGATCGATCCCAATGCGAAGATCTATACTGCCACTGCCTCTATGGATATCTTGCATGTCGATCTTTAGCTTAGCAGCAATGTCAGTAACATCTACCTCTTTTATGTCATCACTTATGCTCGGCAGTCCTATCGCAGTAATCACATAAGTCTGTGAATGGTTCTTTACAGATCTGACGGGTATCTTGTAGATTTCAGTCTCTAAATCTTCTTCCGCGTTGCCGACCTTCCTTATTGTGATGGAAGATTTCTTTCCCTTTAGGTTGAGTGTCTTGGCTACTTCATTCCGCACCAGGCTAATCTGAGCACCGCTGTCCAACAGCACGTTTCCTGTAATTTCTTTGTTGGCGTTCCCCATCTTTGCTTTCAAAACTGGTAAGAAATTGTTCATGTTGGAGACACAGGCAATTCCAATCTCCTTCATATCTGATGGTGCATGCAACAAAGGGTGGTGGAAGGAATGGCACGGTACCCCCATGTCCTTTTCTGTGCACGGCCGACGTCTGCGACATGTGGCTGCACGATGATCTCTTCCTGCCTTCTTTAGGCAACTGAAACATGCATGATTTTGCATCATCTGCTGCCGTCGTTCCTGTTGACTCATAGCAAGCAGCTTTTTGCACTGATCAATCCAATGATTGTTGTCTTTACAGATCCAACACTTGAAGGGTAGCTGCCGTGGTGGTTGGAAGGATTCTGTCTGTTGTGGCGGCCGGAAGGATTCCGGATGTTGTGATGGTCGAAAGGATTCTGACTGTTGTGATGGGCGGAAGGATTCTGGTTTCACGTGATGGACTTGACCACTTCTGCTTTGGCTAGTGCGTATGGGTGCTGTCGCTCGGATACGTGTTTTCATCTCGGCAGTCATCCATTCCAGAAGCGATGATAAGCTAGCTTCAGCTTTTGTGTACTGTAAATGCCTATACCACACCTTCCTGTCATCTTCGTTGAACTTTCTCTCTATGAGAGCTAACATTTGGCTATTCTCCATGTCCCTTTCACAACCCACCTCCTTCAGCATGTTGTAACTTCGTCTTACTATGTGAACGAAGTCACAAAATCGACCATCTTCACCACTCTTGAGATTGCGAAAAGCATTTATGTCATTTATTACTGCATCCGCTACAAATCTTCTGTCTCCGTACACAGAGTCAAGAAAATCCCATGCTGCATTGTAGTCAGACCCTATGCCCCTTATCAATTCTGCTGGTCTCCCTTCGAGACAGGACCGCAACAGGGAAATTGCATCTCTTTCTGCGTAGTTAGTTGATAGATGCTGTAATTCCGATCTAAAAAGATGATGGTCTCTGACGTCACCTTTGAATTTCGGAAATTTGATTTTCTCTAACTGGAATCGTGCTGTCTGAGTAGGCGACCTTACTGTCTGAACAGGCGAGGGTGTGCTTTCCTCAGCTGTGGTCGTTTCCTCAGTAGGAACAGGTGATGACGCTGATCCCAACTGCTGTGTCTCTGTCTTGGAGTAGCTCTTATATTCGGTTCTCAAGCGTGTCAATTCCTTATGAATGATGTTCATCCATTCTTCCTCCTGTTCATATACCTCCGTTTAGTCTCATTTCACAACGCCCCCTATCGTCAGAGTCAGCAGCCATACATGTTAGCCTATGGACGTTTTTTTTAAAAATCGTTAATTTTTTTTTTTTTTTTTAAACGAAAAGCACATCCACCCCGACGTACGTTATCACTAGCTCTTCCATTGGAGCCCTCATGTCTCATTGACTTTTGAAAGTTCACCCACCGTAATTTTTCAAAATAGGTTGCAAGCTCGCCATTGCCTATAATACACATGTGAAACAAGTCGAACTTTGGACTCTGTCTTCTAAGTGATTGTTAGATTATAGGTCAAGCACACGAAGGATAAGAAGCATGAATTATCAATTATCACATCTGCTATGTTCATTATGTCCATTTCATCCAACCCCTCACCGTAATTTTTCCATTTAGTAAAAGCAAACATTTTGCCGAGTTTAGCAAAAACATGAATATTCATGAACGGTCAGACAATACAGCCTTTTAGTACGTAACGTATAGTGAATGGGAATGGGCGATGATCCGTCCAGGAGGTAGAGGTCAGTGTTTTGTGCTGGCAATGTTCACGCGAGCGAAAATGAGACAATCGGAGCAATATGATGCACTGTGAGTTTCTTCTACTTGTTGAAAAGCTTGCAGAAGTTTATTTAAGACTTCTTTAACTTCTGCTTCTGGTCTCTCCATGCTTAATACAGTCTTCAGGTCATTGCTGTAGCGGGTGAACGCCCCCTTGGCGCCTCGACGTTTCAATTTTAAACCTTTCTCCTCCATGACCCAGGGTTAGCAGCCAGAAATTTGAATGATTGATCAACAGGGAACTCAGTTCATACCGTACCAGATTGCCACTTGAAATCGTATATTTTATTGTATTCAAATCTGCAAAGATATAAATCAAAGGACTCATAAATATATGTATGTGATATGTTATCAATCAATGAATACACTCTCTAAAACATGTATAAGAGTTTTCCTTTCCTTTTCTCAAATGGGCTACAACTGAATTCAACTAAACTCTCTATTTCATACAAATACAATATACTTCTGTTTGTATCCAACTATTCTATCATGTCAATATCTCATAACCGATTAATCTCCAAAGACTAAATCTAGTTTAAATGACCATACGAAAAATACATGCATAACTAACAAAGAAATGACAAATATAGTCATTTCTTTCATTTATATCACCAAATCCTCAAACTATAAACTTCACTTGCACTCCTTGGTTCTTACAAGTAACAATTTTAAAGCCTTGTTCATCGCATTTTTTGATGAAACAATTTTATACATTACAATTCATCATATATTTAATATTTCTTTAAGGATCGAAATAAGCGATCATAATTTAAGTGTAACAAAGTCTAGATTGTTCTAAATGCATCAACTGGTCTACTCTTAAGGTTTTATAACCAAAATAGATAATTAATAATATCACTGGAACTTTCCCTTTTAAATTACGAGCCACGTCTA
This sequence comes from Strongylocentrotus droebachiensis, assembly GCA_035222895.1. Lineage (NCBI taxonomy): Eukaryota > Metazoa > Echinodermata > Echinoidea > Camarodonta > Strongylocentrotidae > Strongylocentrotus > Strongylocentrotus droebachiensis. The sequence goes on along the minus strand of JAVYIG010013110.1, from coordinate 9,779 downwards.
CAATTCGTAAAACGCCACCTACGTTCAAACCAAATACCTTTACACGTATGCAATAAACTCAAATTCCTGCACAAGTACCAGATACAAATGTACATTTCAATACCAGCTTATTCTTTTGCTTGAGCTCTGAAAATTATACATTTCTCATACTTCTTTCACACATAGTAAATGAAATTACTGAATGTTCAATGTCAACTATTACAAAAACTCACTTCTTAGGCGACAATCTGGCGTCACAAGTAAATAAATTTGTCTCTCGACAACTGCTGACGTCTTGCTCTGTATTCTGTCAAGTAGCGTAATAAAGTATCTTTAAAAACCAAAACTTAAAGCGATTATTAAACTAACTTCTTTTGACTCCAAATCTACGGTATCTTCAAATGACCATCAATAAAAAGAAAACATTAAATAGAAATACAAAATAAGGTTTGTTCATCAAACCAATGTATATAAAATTATAAATAGAGAGAGAGAGAGAGAGAGAGAGAGGGAGATAAAGATGGATAGAAACAGAGATGGAGAGAGGAAGAAAGTTTGTGAGTGTGTGTGTGTGTGTGTGAGAGAGCGTGTGTGTGTGTGTGTGTGTGAGAGAGAGACGTGGAGAAAGATTAGGAAAGATATATATAAAAATATCAATAGAAAGAGAGAGAGGGGGGGGGAGATAAAGATGGATAGAAACAGAGACGGAGAGAGGAAGAAAGTTTGTGAGTGTGTGTGTGTGTGTGTGAGAGAGAGAGTGTGTGTGTGTGTGAGAGAGACGTGAAGAAAGATTAGGAAAGATATATATAAAATTATAAATAGAGAGAGAGAGAGAGAGAGAGGGGGGGAGATAAAGATGGATAGAAACAGAGACGGAGAGAGGGAGAAAGTTTGTGAGTGTGTGTGTGTGTGTGTGTGTAAGAGTGTGTGTGTGTGTGTGTGAGAGACGTGGAGAAAGATTAGGAAAGATATATATAAAATTATAAATAGAGAGAGAGAGAGAGAGAGGGAGATAAAGATGGATAGAAACACATATTTTTTTATTTTTTTTTAAGTGATACTTTATTTCCTTCCTCATAATTTCACATAACAAGAAATTCACATAACAAGAAATTATGAAGATAAGCAATATAAAACAAGATCTTTGATACAAGACATTTCATAAGTTACATCAATCAATGAACATAGAGAAGAAAAAAAGGAAAAAAAAAAGTCTTGCATGTAACAGTGTATAATCAAAATAACAGTAGAGGAAGGTTTAAAGTTACATATTACCATCCTATCACAACACTCTCTCCCCCCTCTCCCCTCTAGCCCACCCACACCACCTTTCACACACATAAACACACATACAAACACAAACACACACTGCATGCAACCTGTTCCCTCAACTCACACCACACAAACTCTTAACCCCCCCCCCCCCCCCCCCCCCTAGCCCACCCATCTCATCATACCCCCTTCACGCCGACATACACACTGCATGCAACCTGTTCCGGTTTGTCCACCTGTACACGAGAGAGAATTAATAATACTTATAATAATAATACCCACATCCATTAAAGTAAAAATGCATCGATTTGTTCCCATTTCTGTAAGTGCATCCCCAGTTTCCCCTTTTTGAAGGCTATTTTGTATTCCTCGTCTCTGTAATTTTTAAGCATGTGTACTGTTTTCTGTACAGATGGCAAAGTTCCTTCTTTTCTAGAAATAAAAATGATATACAGTAACTTTACTAAAAATATGATACAATTTATTACAAATATTCTCGCAGTATTGCCGGATATTCCCATAAAAATGGGTTTCCAATCATCAATGTCAATTTCGATTAAATGTAACTTTTGAATTACCTCCTGCCATAATCTTTTAACTTTAAGACAATCTAAAAATAAATGTTGGTATGTCTCTACTTCTAGTCTACAAAAGGAACAAAAATGGTCTGACTCAAAACCAAATTTAAAGAGCTCTCTTTTCGTAAATACAGCCCCTTGTAATTGTTTGTATTGAAACTCTCTATGTTTATTACAAAGCATTGCACATTTAATCATTGTGAATGTTTCTTTCAACTCCGTCATTCCAAGATCAAATTGACAGTTGCCATCTGTAACATGTAATGTATACTCTTTTTGAAGGTCTTCAATGAAGTAATCATATAACCGCCTAGATTTTATATCACATAGTTTCTGTAAACGTCCAAATATCATCAATTCTATTTCAAAATTTTCAGTGTCCACTTCCATAAAATCACTTTGTATCCAATCGTTTCTAATTGCTGAAAAGATCTTTTGAATTCTAAGCAAGCTTTTAGTTTCAAAACCCAAATTTAAAAAATGTAAGATCGGTTTTAAATGACCTCTGACAATTATATCTGATGCTTGAAGTATACCTTTCTGAAATAATTCGACATCAAAAAATGTTTTATTGCTGAGACATATACACTTATTGCTAAATATAATCGGATTATTCTTATTTTCTCCAAAGTGTCTGCATTTATCTAATTCTTGCCAACATGTCTTTATAAAAAGATGGTATACCCTTCAAGTCCATTTTATTTATATCATAATTACAAAGAAATATAATTCGACCCCCCAGTGATCTGAAAAAGTGGTCAAAGGTTACTTTCCAACCTAAATACTTTTCTCCATAGAGCAACCGTTTGATCCACATTATTCTCTGAGTCTTGATAAATATCTTAAAATTCGTTACTCTGAGTCCCCCAGCGCAGTAATCTTGATATAATATTTTCCGTTTTATTCTGTCTCTCCCTCCCCAAATAAAATTAAAAGAAATCTTTTCGATTTTTTCAAAAATGTTTTGTGGGACTGTAATAAGAGACGAAACATAATTTAGTTTTGAAAATACATAGAGGAAGAAAGTTTGTGAGTGTGTGTGTGTGTGTGTGTGTGAGAGAGAGTGGGTGTGTGTGTGTGTGTGTTGTGTGTTTGTGCGTGCGCGATCGCGCGCGCTTGCGTAAATTGGTGTGGGCGTGTGCTCGTGCTAGTATGTGATGGCTATCGCCGATCACCCCCCCCCCCCCCCACTCCTCGGTACGGATTTACGCCCCTGCCAACTTACATCTATGTTTATCTCCATGGTTTGTACTTGGATACATCGATGAGTCTACGCAACATTTTTAGAATGCCCTCTGATAGAAAGCTAATAACTTGCATTTTTCAAAAGTATTGCGATTATTTTTATAGGGGAAAACAAAATAAGGATTTATTATCATACAAAAAATTAAAGAAAGACTGGGTGAGTAAGAGACAGGGAAATAGAGAGTGATGAAGAGATATAGGGACAGAGACTTAGAGAGAGAGAGAGAGGGAGAGACTAGGGAGAGAGAGAGAGAAAACAGGCTGTACGTGCGCCATTATAAAAAGCAGAAACTTTTTTTTCTCATACAACCTTTTTAAACATGAGTGGTAGCAGGGGTGGCCGAGCGTCTTCCAAAGTGGGGGGGGGGGGCACCAAGAAAAAGGGGCACTTTCTGTAAAAAAAATCTCAAAACGAAAATATACAATTTTTTAGACATTGGTATATACCCCTACGTACAATGTGATAACAATTATCAGGGATGATTTCAATATTTGTTTCACTTTATACACCATACAAGTTATTGCTTTACCATCACGCTTTACAGTTGGGTTCGATTGTCTAAAAAGTTGTTTGCGAGCGAGGAAAAATGTTAAGATGTGTGAGGTCGCAGTGCGAAAAAAAATACATCTTATAAAGAGGAAAAAACAATGCTAATGGGGTTATAAGCACATTCTCATAACGGAAGACTGAAAAGACCTTTGATAAGTAACATAAGTATCATCTATAGATGCTTGCGAGCATAGCAAGCGAGCTTATGGGGAAATTGTTCTTAGTCGCTTGAAATTAGCTAGGGTGCGTTTAATGATGAAATGAAAAGGGGACACTTATCAGGAAAGAAAAGGAGCATGTGCCAACGTACAAAGCACTTATCAGAGGTGAAAATGGGGCACTTCTTACCCCCTCAACAAGAGGCACTCACCAGGGATGAAAAAAGTCAGTCATAAGAATGGGAAATGGGCATGTGTCGACGGAAAAGGGGCCTCCCTCAGATTTGTATAGGGGCATTTATAAGATATTATATATTGTTAAAAGGGAAAGTATCAGAGTTGAATAGAGGCACTTATCGCACCTGAAAAGGGGCAATGACCAGATATGAAAAGGGGCACTTATGTGAATGAAAAGGGGGCACTTGTAATAAAGGAAAATGTGCATCAGTTAAAAGAAAATGGGCACCGATCAGATTTTAAAGGGGCATTTATCGAAGGTGAAGGGGGCACTTTCCTGAAGTGAAAAGGAGTAATTTTTCATACCTGAAAAGGGTCATTTACCAGAGAAGGGGCACTTATGTGAAGGGGAAGGGGTCCTTTTCCAATGGGGCACTTAACATTAGAAAAAGGGGCACTTATTAGAAAGGGAAAGGGGCACATTTGAAAATATAAGGTGCGCTTACCGAGTTAAAATGGGGGTAGTTATTAAAAATGGAAGGGGCACTTCTTACGAAGGAAAAGGGGCACTTGTCAAGGTAACATAGGCACGTTCCTCTCAGATTTAGACAACTAGTATCAGAGGTGAAAGGGGCACTTCTCGTACCTTACTATAGGCGCACTTACTAGAGATTAAAAAGAGAAGTATGAGAATGGAAAACGGATACTTATTGCACTGAGGAAAATGTGAAATTGTCGAAGGAAAAGGGGCACGTGTCCGAATAAAAGGGGAACTTATCAGAGTTCAAAAGGGGAAGAGGCACTTTAACAAATTGATAGGGGCACTTGTCAAAGTAATAGGGGCACTATTCCTATGTAAAAAGGGGCACTTCTTAAGAAGTTAAAAATTGGGGGCACGGTGTCTTAAGGAAAGTGATGATTGTGAACTTCTATGCATATTAGGAAATGTAAGTAATCTTGAACTTTTTCATGTAGGTTCTAAATTGCTTTTTATTGGATCATCAGTTGTATCTAAACCTCCATTGGATTTATTATTTCATGCAAGTTTTAGAAATGGCTCAGTTCCGTCTGACTGTAAAATATCCAAAGTAACTATTTATAAGGGTAAGGGGGAAAAAGTTGATCCAACCAACTATAGACCAAATTAAACCTGTCATGTAATTGAATTCTAGAGAAACTCATTCAAAAACAATTTTTGATTTATCTTCGCAAAAATTAATTAATTTCTTTAAATTTATCAATCAGCTATCCTACCCAATCATTCAGCCAACCACTTGAACGATTAAAACCTAACAGTGGTATTAAGATTTCCAGATTCCCTTTCTCTCTTTCTTTTTTCTTTTCTCACCTTTTCTATGCCTATTGATTCAAAATTAATGACACTTTTTTATATTGTATATCTATTTCTATTATTTTCATTTAACATGTTAGCTTTTTACTTTGCTCTTTGCCAAAGACCATGATTCGTCGTGTCAGTGCGATAACAGTGTACCGCGAGCGAAAGTGAATGTCTGCGAAATAAGAAGGCAGCTCGCAACATACGTCACAATTTCGATACTATCGGTTATTTGTTGGCGATCGTTTCATGCCCATGTAACGCATTTGCATTTGGGGGGGCGGCTGATTTTCGATAAAAAAAGTCGATATATCTTCGTTATGTGATCATGGATTTTAATGAGACTTGTATCATTCTTCATGGTATTATTAGGTCTATATCGTCAGCTAAAAAAAATCCTGGGGTGGACTATCCCTTTAATTTTGTTCTTCCTAATTATTTATATCATATATCTTTATGCTTAAATTTAATTTTGTTTTATATAAGTCATATTTAAGCAGTTTTTTATTTGTGTATTTATATTCAATTTGGAGTCTATTATGATCTGTTTTATGTTTTGTACACGGACTTACTGAAAAGCAATCTTTTTAGGCTGATGTGGGTTTTACCGTGAATAAATCATTTCAACTCAATATAGAATTATAGATAATTGGCTGGAATCTTTTAATGGAAAAAAATGTAGTAGCTGCGTGCTTCTTAGATATTCCCAAATGTTTTGATTCAATTGACCATGAAGTATTACTTAAGAAACTACATTGTAATGGTGTAAAGTATAAAAAGTTAAAAATGGTTTCCCAGTTATTTGTTTGAAAGGAGACGAATGGCTTTCTGTCATCGTATACTTCATACTCAAAACATTATCAAATGGAATTCCTGAAGGGAGTGTCCTAGGACCTGTCTTATTTTTACTTTCTAAATAATGATATAGCTTAGTCTTTGCAAACATGTACTTGTTATACGTTTGCTGATGATGTAGTTATATATTCTCCTCATAAGAATATAAGGGGTGATTGTCCTAAATGGGATAATTGTCCTAAGGGTTAATTTTCCGGGGGAGGGGGATCGTCATCGGGTTGTTTGTCCTGGGAGTAATTATCCTATTGGTCAATTTCCGGGGTTAATATTATTGTCTGGGAGGGGGGGGGGTGTTTAATTTTCCAACTGTTTTGATTCAGTCACCTCGGTCAAGATTGAAATAACAATCAAGTCAGTGCTCAATCATGTTAAACCTTGGTGACGAATCCATCTTTTCTAAACCAAGAGCCACTCAAAGGTATCAGATTCACATTGAGCGAACTGTTCCTGAAATGTTACCTCCCATATACCCGCCGATTTCTCACTTCTTTAAAGACAAGTACAAATTATCATCCTTGATTAGGATCCGGGTTCCATTGTGGTCAGGGTAGGCTACTTTTAGAGATGATTATATCCTTATGGTCAAGCCAACTTTTCGGAGGAAATAAGAAAAAAATAGATCAACCAACCACACAAAATTGCAACCAAGGCGTTTTCAGTGGTTTCCGGTAGTGTTTAATTGACATCAGGAACAACATACCTCAAAAAAATTAAGCAAATCGGACCCCGAACAGTAATTATACTCAAAATGGCGTCCAAGATGGCCGCCAACACATTATAATAGCCATAAATCATGAAATATCCATCTTAGAGATAAGTGTCCGAACCTAGATTTGGGGGTCGGAGAATCCATTCATACTACGTTATGGCCACCAAAAAATCCCTAAACCCATAATAAATTGTGTCCAAAATGGGCGCCAGTCTCCTAACTATTTACAGTACAGCAATAAGTAAAAGATTAAAAATTATGTGTCAGAAGTCAGGATATTCACTTTTATGCTTTAAATCATCATAACATACACACAAAATGGCCGCCGTTTTGTAATTCCAAATGGCCGCCATAAACTAAAATTAGCCATAACTCTTGAGATAATATATTTGTCTCCGCAGAGATACAATTTCGGCGGACATATATATATACCTAGGTTTTCGTGGTCGAACAATCCATTTAGACTGTTTAAAATGTGTATGCCACCAGAAAACATAGAAATCCATGATGGTGTCCAAAATAGCGAATATCTCATATACTACAGTAAACGGATTTGGGTGGGGGTTTTTTTACTGTACGAAGTTGTGAAGATTAAATGTATTTTCGAGGTATAGATTTTCATTGATATTATAAAAGGAATTATAAAGCTGTGTGCAAGACAGTTTTGTAATATAGTTACTACTGTGCTCTTCAATTTGGCTGCTGGCATGAATGCAAGATATATGTCAATGATTCTTGTACTTTCGTGTTCATGGAAAGTGCATAATAAAAATGATTAAACTATCTTTCTCGATCTAGGTCGCCAAGAGATGCTAGAAAACAAAGTGACTAAAACATCGGTTTTTAGTTTCATTTCAGTTTGATGCTCTTTAAGATGCATATAAGGGTTGAAATATATTAACATAAGATTTAACTTCAATCCAAAATAAATTACAAAACATGCATGCAACTATGACTGACCTGCATTAATACTGATAGATATCAAATGATTATGAAAGGTTACTCACTCTCAATCAACCAAATTTGGCAGCCATATGTTCTCTAACACTAACTCGGTTAATTTATCAAGCTTTCCTGCCCATAATGCAGCACACATATCAACAAGATCTTGTTTGAGTATATTTCTAAAATCTTCAATCCAACGTAAAAACGCTAATATTATAAGAGGGATACCTAATGATATGTGACCAATACTAGGTGATGGAAGCCAATTTGAATGGCACAATGGCAGCCATCTTAGATACAAAATAATGATGGGCTATACACTTATACTTGATGATACTTATTCGTGCATCAATGAATGTTTTTACCTGAAAATTTACCCTCTCAATTGCAAATAGTAACCCGAACTCGTTTATTTTAGGATACTGGTGACCGTTTTGGACGCCATCTTGGATTTCCTGGCTTTCTAGTGGCCATTACACATTTTAAACAGTGTAAATGGATTTGTCGAGCCCCAAAATATAAGGACACCAGATTTACATTTCTTATTTGGATATTTCACCATTTAGGGCTAATTTCAGTTTTCAGCCGCCATCTTGGATTATAAAATGATGGCCATCTGTGGCATTGACACCAAAATCATATTTTCAAGATGGAGATATCATGATTTATTGCTACTTTAAGGTGTTGGCTGTATAGAAAATAACCACTTTTCGGGGTCCGAATTTATTTGACTTTAGTATGGAAACCGATGAAAAACCTTTTGTTGCAACTTTCGGAGGTTGGGGTATTTTTCCATAAATTGACCAGACCATTTTTTTTTTAATGTTCTCCGAAAAGTTTGTGCTGACGATAAGGAAGGAAATTCATCTCTAAAATGGCCTTCACCTGACCCTAAAGGAACCCGGATCCTATTCAAGGATGATAAGTACTTGTCTCAAAGAAGTGGGAAATTAGCGGGTATATGGGAGTCAAGATTTTAGGAACAGGTCACTCAATGCTAATCTGAAACCTTTGGGTGGCTCTGGGTTTGGAAAAAACGGACTTCCGTCGTCATCATGGATGAACGTGATTGAGCACCTGATTGTTATTCGAATCTTGATGAATATGATTACCCGCAATCGTTTTGTTTTATTGAAGGTCATAAGACGTCACAGGTTTGGTTCAATAAAAAGGGAGTCCAGGGGCAGGCGCGGATCCAAGATTTTATAGGGGGGTGGGCCCAAATTTGAAATTATGTTAGCCAATATTGGTACGTAATGGTGACCCAGCAGTGGCGTAATGATCAAAAACGTTTGGGGGAGGCGGGGGGGGGGGGGGGAGGGCAGACAAAAGAATCTTTATCACACCCACTCTTACATGCAGGCCTCCCTGAACGTCTTTCAAAGTGGGTGGGGGGGGGGGGCTAAAGTATTTACGATCAGGTAGAGCGATGCGTAAATTGGCGTGGGGTCCTGGGGGTCAAGGGGCAGAGCCCCGGAAGCTCAGGGGGTATGGGCATTTAATTACAGTTAGATGAGCATATTTTTATACCTTATTTGTGACACTAGTAGGACACTAATTGGCGTGAGGTCCAGGGGGCGGAGCCCCCAGAAAGTCAGGGTTTTATGCATTAAATTACCGTCATATTAGCATCCAGTGGTCCGCCTTAGAGCCCTAGATTGGGTCCAGGGGGCAGAGCCAACGGAAGCTCAGGGGTTTTAGGCATTTAATCACGGTCAGATGAGCATATTTTCCTTTCTATTTCTCTTTAATATACTTTTTTCAAAAAAGTGGGGGGGGGTCGAAGTCCCCCCGCCCCCCGTTCCTCGGGCCCTGACGTGTAGGTCTCTATTTAAGCATTTTCTTGCCTGACTGTAAATTTAAGAATTTGCCATTTTCCAACAAACGCATACAATAGTATAATTCACCAAAAGTGAGAAAAAAAAACTCGGAAAATTAAGTCATTTCAGCAACATTATAAATCACCGGTATCGAA
>JAVYIG010013109.1:0-49191 GCA_035222895.1 Strongylocentrotus droebachiensis | reverse complement strand
GTGAATAAATGACAAATTGCTGAATTCACAAACTATTGAGAAAACATACAGAACAATTTATTAGATTGTGTCATAAAAGTAACACTTATTACCTTTCTACTCTTTTAAGGCCAGTATTCTACTAAATCTAAAACCGATGCTGAGTTGAGGTTCAATATCAGATTTAACAAAGAAAGTTAGTCTGATGTCTACGTTTTCCTTTTGTTAAAAGGAATGTAGATTCATGGTCAGATTTAACTCAATAAGTAGAATAGGGACCTAATTGTTTAACAGTTGCTAAAATCGATTTTGATTTATCATTATTGATTTACCAATTAAATTTCATGATATTTCAATGTCTTTTGCAATTTAATAGAGGCACAGTAAACAAGTACTACTCACTATTATGTGTAATGGACTCCATAGTGGCTTCTCTGCATTCGCTGGCTCTATGTCCCTGGCCACCACAGTTGAAGCAGGTCATCTGTCCTTTCTTAGATCCACCTCCCCCTCCTCCTCCACCATGTATCCCATGACCTCTATGGCCCATACCAAGTCCACTGAGATACATCTGAGCACCGGGTGGCATCATGCCAAACTGTGGGTTCCCTCCATACATCATGTCCGGCAAGGCACCCTGGAGGGGCGAGGGTGGCATGGGAGGGGGGTATCGAGGGCCGTTGCTGGGGGGCATGTTGGGCGGAGGGGGGTTCCCCATCATGCTGTTGGGGGTTCCCGGAGGCATCATGTTGCCCTGGTGGTGGTAGAAGTTTGGGAAGTTATGCTGGGTGGGACTGGCGATGTATGTTGCCGGGTGGTTGAAGTGGACCATGTGGGAGGAGGATGATGACAGGTTGATGTTGTTGCTGCTACTGATGCTGCTGCTGTTGCCGTTACTGCTGGGTGCAATGGTGGAAGTATGATGGTTGGCTTGAGCACACTGACCATTGCAGCCACATGATGTGCAACTGTTGTAACTGGATAGGTTATTGTTGCAAGGTGTGCTGTCAGAACTCACCCCCAGGCTTTGCTTGGATGTGGTAACGTAAGTAACTGAAGTGGGTGCTATGTAGCCATCGGTCGTTGGTAGTGTAAGGGAATGCAGGGGATTTGGTATCAGCTGGACAGGGCCAGGGTTGTGAACAGTCTTGGAGGTAGGGTTGGCCTGTGCATGCTGTGGCATGACTGGCATGGGGATATCATTCCTTGTCTGCAGGGTTCCTGCAGGTATAGGTGGGGACGGTGAAGCTAAGGACCCCCTTGCTCCACCAACAGCCTGCTGCACTACCACCTTAGACGTCCTGAAGGCCCCTCCACCTTCCCCATCACCTTGTATGTACTGCACTGTGTGAACGCTTTGTTTGTTGTTGCCCTGCTTGATATGAAACATGTGTGGCGTGAAGGCTGCACCTGCTATGACGGGACTGTCCAACTGGTGCAGCTGTCCAGAGCTACCATCAGGACTAACGACCTGCGGCAACTGCTTTCCCATCACCACCGTGGGTTGCAGAGGCTGGGACGGCATGGCATTCATCCTCGGCTGCATTTGCTGTGGCGGTTGCTGCTGCATGTGAGGTTTCTGTGGCAGAAGCTGCAGCTGAAGTTGCTGCTGTGGGTCATTGTTAGTGGGTTGCTGTTGCTGTTGCTGCATGGGACTTATGAGGGTCCCAGTCTGAGGTATAACAGCGACCTGTCGTAGATCTCCAGGAGGAATTGGAGACCTGTCACCTTGCCTGCCAGCATCCACACCTACAGACTTGACCACATGGCTGTAGGGTAGAGATGTAGCTGATGGCTGGTTGCGGATCATGGCCACTTGCTCCCTGGGGCTGGTTTGTTGAGGTGACTGCATACCAGCAGGTTTCTCTTTCCCCATGGCTTGATTCTGGAGAGTCTCAGCACACGATGTAGCAGAACTTTCACTTTCTTCAGAATCTGGTGTTAAATAAAAAAAAAAAAAAAAAAAAACAGCCTTCATCAATCCCAGTTCACAAAATATTCAAATCTTTTGATAACCAACTGATCTTTACACATCTTTGAATGACAGTTTTGTGGGACCACAAGCAAGTATTAATGAAAGTATTATTCATCCATCAACGTACCATCTGTTCATGTTTATTTTGAGCACAAGCATCATGGTATAACTTATAACTTGACAGACTGTGGGTCTAAAGATTCTGATATCGAGTCTCAGCCTTGGCACTAATGTCTTTGGACAAGGCATTAATCTGTACTTATCATTCTCAACCGAGGTGAGGTTAGTGGACACCACGTAGGAAGAATCTCTTGAACGCCTGGGCACTGTAGTAAAACTGAGCTAAAGCCTGGATAGTACTTTGTAGGTACCTGGAGCATCTCCTTGGGTTAGATATGTGCCCATTACACGAGGAGCTGGTAATTCTCATGGTACTGTAACACTCCAATCGACTACCTACCTCGATCGTTTTCATCCGAGCTGTCTCTGGGGCTGGAAGGCGGTGAGGAGCACTCTGAACTGGTGAGCTCTCCAGGCTGATGCTGCTGCTGTAGGCTTAAGATGTGAGCTGCAGCCATCTGGTGGGGCATCATGGTGCCGGCAGACCCAGGCGGTGGAGGGGGCATGAAGAAACCGTGGGTGACCCCCATGTTGGGGTGCATCCCCATGGCTTGAGGGCTCAGCCCGTTGTACAGATGCAGGTCATTTTTTCTAAGGGAAAAGAACAAGGGGTACTGTTAAAGACAAAGTTTAATTATGTGGGATGTTAACCAAGAATGAACCTTAAGTAACACTGATTCAAGAAATCAGTTCTTAAAAGGGAAGAAACCCACTACATACATTTGACCCAAGAGGAAAAAGCAGAAAAATAAATGATCTTTTCTACAATTCTTCAGATAACATATCTGTTTGTTTTTTTCTCCCGTGGAAAGAATGTTTATTTTGAGGATTTAGAAAATGCCTATTTCGGAGTAAACAAATGTAATGGTGGAGTTCTCAATGTATGACATCATGCAGACATCATACCACAAGCATGATTAGACAGTGCACGATTGGGGGATATTCCTATTTCTACAAGAATCTGAAATCATACGCATTTCTTAAAGGTACTATGTCCCATTTGCAGGCCCAAAAAATGAAAAGGTTAAATTCCAATGGCATTTGAAAGATAATACTAATTTAGAACTCCCCTTAAAAAAAGGGGGGCTTGAAAATATCTTTAAGTGGGAAAATAACGATTATTAGTTGTCAAATCGACTTAGGAGCTGTAGAGCCAATAAGTAATAGTCTTGATTTTCAGACTATTGTACCGCATGGTCGTACGTTTTATGCTGTGCAAAGATTCAATCAGTTTAATTTTGGCCATTACAAGAAGTGGGTTATTGATGTAGACAAATTCTTTACAGCTCATTTTATGTATGTTATTACCAAAGAAGAAAAAAAGCCATTCAGTCACTCAATAGTGTCTGACAGTGAAGTCTAGCAAGTAAACGGGTTTCCTTGCATAATTTGAATATTAGGACTCTGCTAACGTTTAAATTTCACAGATTGGACATACATGACATATTCATCATTCCTACAAAGTTCTACAGAATTTGAGGGTGGCTGCAAAAGGGACATTGTACCTTTAAAATTTGTTCAGTATATTTGTCTTTATAGATCTATCAAAAACAAGTAATAAATTGTACAGTCAAAGTAGGGTCTGAAATTCAGTAACTAAGTATGTTTTCCACAAGCAAATAAGATATATGTAATGTACCTACTGTCTAAATCTAAAGCTATCTGTGCATTCATTACGGTGTAAACAGAGATGAAAGGGGTGAGCAACTGTTCCCTGGGCAGATATTTACTAAAAGAAGAAATGTTACCTCAGTTGTTCTAGTTGGGTCTTGATACGTCCTTTTGCACCTTTGACAATATTCCAACGATCAATCTGTTCATCAGAAAGTTTTAGCACCTAGAAATAGATATAACAAGTCATAACAAGAATGAATTTGTTAATTTTGCAGCTTATACCTCCACTCTTATTGTATGACTACTAAAAGAGACTTTTTAAATTCAGGAAAGGCAAAAGTTCTAGCGCTATCTTAGTTCTTTTTTCCATATATGCTGTTTAATCATGAAAGATAAGAGAAAAAGAGAGAGAGGGAGGGAAAATCTCTTAATTCTGCAATCCCGTAGGCTTACGGTTGCACCATGTGAGAGAGGGATGATCATTGGGGAGTCCTGTAATAGTAGGGTAGTAGGAGTGGCTCAACGTTTCAAACAGGTCGACTATCCGTCATCATTTTTCCAGGACTCCGCAATCCTCCCTCCTCTCTCTCACATGGTGCAACCGTAAGGCGCCACGGATTTATTCAACTGACATTCGGAATGCATACGGAATGCACTTGTTAATCTTTCTGGAATGTATCCAGAATGCGCACATTCTAGCCACATTCTCAAAAAATCGATGCAACCTGCGCCTATTGTCTAGAGAACAAAGGGGCATTCCAGAATGCGCACATTCTGTACGAATTCTGGAATGCATTCTGGAATGCCCCTTTGTTCTCTAGACAAAAGGCGCAAATCGCATCTACTTTTGAGAATTGGGCGATGAAAAAGCATGCCCGAGACGCTGGCGATTAATCAGAGATGCGTGATTTCAAATGCGACTATACCTCATAAGGTTCGACAGCGCGGCTCACTTTTAGAAGGAGTAAGAGCTATTTTTATTTATCTTTTTAAACAAGATATAACATTTGTTCTCTCAACTTCTGATTTTTTTGAAGTTGATAACAGCGGAAACACGTTGTCTCATAATTGAAGGAAAACAAATATCTTGGTATTACGTTTCTATTTTCCCATAAAAAAGTTGCGGCCGCTTTATTTCTTCCCCGGTAAAATGAATTTTGACGCTACGAACGAGTTCTAATACAAGTATTTTCCCGCTCGAAAAAGATTACATTTATATAAAATAAATTGTTTGTCTTTTCAATTTTCTGCCGACATAGTGTTGGAATATGAATAAGTATAATTTTATATAAACAGCGCGGAGCCACTTTTAGAAGGAGTAAGAGCTATTTTTATTTATCTTTTTAAACAAGATATAACATTCGTTCTCTCAACCTCTGATTTTCTGAAGTTGATAACAGCGTAAACACGTTGTCTCCTAATTGAAGGAAAACAAATATCTTGGTATTACGTTTCCATTTTCCCATAAAAAAGTTGCGGCCGCTTTATTTCTTCCCCGGTAAAATGAATTTTGACGCTACGAACGAGTTCTAATACAAGTATTTTCCCGTTTGAAAAAGATTACATTTATATAAAATAAATTGTTTGTCTTTTTAATTTTTCGCCGACAAAGTGTTGGATTATGAATAAGTATAATTTTATATAAACAGCGCGGAGCCACTTTTAGAAGGAGTAAGAGCTATTTGTATTTATCTTTTAAACAAGGTATAACATTCGTTCTACCAACTTCTGATTTTCTGAAGTTGATAACAGCGGAAACACGTTGTCTCCTAATTGAAGAAACAAAATATCTTGGTATTACGTTTCTATTTTCCCATAAAAAAGTTGCGGCCGCTTTACTTCTTCCCCGGTAAAATGAATTTTGACGCTACGAACGAGTTCTAATACAAGTATTTTCCCGCTCGAAAAAGATTACATTTATATAAAATAAATTGTTTGTCTTTTTAATTTTCCGCCGACAAAGTGTTGGAATATGAATAAGTATAATTTTATATAAACAGAGCGGAGCCACTTTTAGGAGTAAGAGCTATTTGTATTTATCTTTTAAACAAGGTATAACATTCGTTCTCCCAACTTCTGATTTTCTGAAGTTGATAACAGCGGAAACACGTTGTCTCCTAATTGAAGGAAAACAAATATCTTGGTATTACGTTTCCATTTTCCCATAAAAAAGTTGCGGCCGCTTTATTTCTTCCCCGGTAAAATGAATTTTGACGCTACGAACGAGTTCTAATACAAGTATTTTCCCGCTCGAAAAAGATTACATTTATATGAAATAAATTGTTTGTCTTTTTAATTTTCCGCCGACAAAGTGTTGGATTATGAATAAGTATAATTTTATATAAACAGCGCGGAGCCACTTTTAGAAGGAGTAAGAGCTATTTGTATTTATCTTTTAAACAAGGTATAACATTCGTTCTCCCAACTTCTGATTTTCTGAAGTTGATAACAGCGGAAACACGTCGTCTCCTAATTGAAGAAACAAAATATCTTGGTATTACGTTTCTATTTTCCCATAAAAAAGTTGCGGCCGCTTTATTTCTTCCCCGGTAAAATGAATTTTGACGCTACGAACGAGTTCTAATACAAGTATTTTCCCGCTCGAAAAAGATTACATTTATATAAAATAAATTGTTTGTCTTTTCAATTTTCTGCCGACATAGTGTTGGAATATGAATAAGTATAATTTTATATAAACAGAGCGGAGCCACTTTTAGAAGGAGTAAGAGCTATTTGTATTTATCTTTTAAACAAGGTATAACATTCGTTCTCCCAACTTCTGATTTTCTGAAGTTGATAACAGCGGAAACACGTTGTCTCCTAATTGAAGGAAAACAAATATCTTGGTATTACGTTTCCATTTTCCCATAAAAAAGTTGCGGCCGCTTTATTTCTTCCCCGGTAAAATGAATTTTGACGCTACGAACGAGTTCTAATACAAGTATTTTCCCGCTCGAAAAAGATTACATTTATATGAAATAAATTGTTTGTCTTTTTAATTTTCCGCCGACAAAGTGTTGGATTATGAATAAGTATAATTTTATATAAACAGCGCGGAGCCACTTTTAGAAGGAGTAAGAGCTATTTGTATTTATCTTTTAAACAAGGTATAACATTCGTTCTCTCAACTTCTGATTTTCTGAAGTTGATAACAGCGGAAACACGTTGTCTCCTAATTGAAGGAAAACAAATATCTTGGTATTACGTTTCCATTTTCCCATAAAAAAGTTGCGGCCGCTTTATTTCTTCCCCGGTAAAATGAATTTTGACGCTACGAACGAGTTCTAATACAAGTATTTTCCCGCTCGAAAAAGATTACATTTATATAAAATAAATTGTTTGTCTTTTTAATTTTCCGCCGACAAAGTGTTGGATTATGAATAAGTATAATTTTATATAAACAGTGCGGAGCCACTTTTAGAAGGAGTAAGAGCTATTTGTATTTATCTTTTAAACAAGGTATAACATTCGTTCTCCCAACTTCTGATTTTCTGAAGTTGATAACAGCGGAAACACGTTGTCTCCTAATTGAAGAAACAAAATTTCTTGGTATAACGTTTCGATTTTCCAATAAAATGGTGCGGTCGCTTTATTTCTTAACCGGTGAAATGAATTTTTGACGCTACGAACGAGTTCTGATACAAGTATTTTCCCGCTCGAAAAAGATTACATTTATATAAAATAAACTGTTTGTATTTTCAAAATCTCAAACTCGGTCAAACTATCATCAATCTCTTTCTCTCTCTTTTGTTGTTGTTGTTGTTGCCTTTTTTGCTTTCGTTCAAATCAACTGGGTGTCAAGTAAATTACACTACCCGTTCAATAAATGCAAGGGAAAAGATTTAACGGTGGAGGCAAAGGACGTATTTTACTCAGTGGGAACATCATAATTATTCAGTATTAACATCGACATCCATTACGACTGCATGTTCCCTAGGAAACCAACAAATATCGATGGACGATGCTCCCCTTCCCTCGAAAGATTGATGGGAATATGAAACAACTGAGACTTGGCATTCATAAATTATACTTAATTAAAAAAAATGGGCAATCCAACCCTGTGGTGGAAATTCGCTTTAAAGGAAAGCAAAAATATCATGGGAAACATTCATAAAAGTTTGAAAAACGATCCGGTAAACAAAAACAGAAGCCTTTGCGGGGTGTGAAAATAGCCAGTAAATAACCCAACCCTGACTTGGTAATTCTTCTCCCCTGTAATTACCAGTGTCGGAACTCTGACAATACGCTTTTCATGTTATCAACTTGATCAATTTAGCGAATCATTCATGTATGGACCTCCTCTATTGTGAAACGCTTATCTAAGCTGCCTAGACCGGATCCCACAATAAGAGGAACAAACGAATGTAAAGAAGTAACTACTCTGGAAGATTACCGTTTTGAAAGAAGAGGATGTAGGCCTAAACGTAGGTCAAACTACATGACGATACAAACAACCACTCTAACTTATATACCTTTACGAGGGCATGTAGCCATTTTAGAGCAGGTTTGAGTTATAGGAATATGAGATTTTTCCTGGGCAACGATGCTACCATTGTTAAAGGGGAAAAAAGCAAGGCAACATAAAAAACAAGTTTTCTGGCAATAAAGAAAAGCGAGTGCAAGATGAAGAAATTAATTTCTATTATCATTACTATTCTATTACAATATTGTAAGCATCATCATCGCCATCATCATCACTTCACGTATACATGTACATGCCATCTACAGAACTGATCATGAAACGAGGATTAACAAAGTTTTATTGACAAGATAGGTTGAACGAGAACACAGATGGAGACGAAGACAAATAAATTGAATTCTCACGAGGGATAAATAACCCAAACAAGTCTAGCTGTTCAATGGTTATCCTGATAAATGGGATTTGTGTGTCATTTTATTCTATAAAATATATTTAGGCAACAGTGGTAAGATGGTAATATGGTAAGGCACACGGCGGCCTTTTTCAGATGGCAAAATGAATATTTCAAATTATGAGAAACGAAGTCAAAAGTATTCAAAGTAAATATTATTTTGTTTTTTATCTCAAAATTCATTTCCCAAATAGTCCTATATTTGATTTGCACATTTAAAAGAAAGGGCATTTCGTGTAGATCATGGCATAATGTTGGTCAGAATATCATTACAATTTTTTTTTATAAAAACCATGTAAAACGAAGGCTTAGGCCTATTATTTATGGCTCGGTTGATAATCGGCCGAGCTTCAGCAGACGACAATCATTGACAATGGGGGAATGAATGGAGGTATCGACCGATCTTACGCAATTTGTATTGTGAGTGTATTGAGAAGGAAAAACGTGAAGCTTCAGCAAAATAAGACGGCAATTTCCCTAAAAAAATTATAGACCTTATTTTTCGTATTGATGAACAAAACTTATATTTTTAGAAATAAAAAAGTCCGAACTTTCATTTGTATATTTACAAACATATCACGAAATTGACTGAATGATGCGCAATGAGCAATGAAAGTAGAAAGCACCGCCAAATAACCGAAATCGCTCCGTCAAATGGGAAACTAGTCTTTTACCATATTAAAATGTTTTATAGACTTTGTTTGTTTTATAAATGCCTGACTTCCCAATTATTTTACTTTTTTATGGATTTTTTTTTTTTAATGGGGAAGGAAACAAATTCCGCCCACCCGCCCCTACTCCAGAAAAGCAATCGAGGACAACCAAATGATTTTTTTGGGCCTTACGACTGTCAATTAAAGTTCACTAGGAAACCAAAAAATATCGATGGAAGATGCTCGTAATTACCCCCCCCCCCCCTTTCCCCGACCCCGAAATATTGATGGGAATATGAAAATTGTAGTTTCACGGATATTTAACCTAGTGTTATCCATTACGACTGTTACCTAGGAAACCAAGAATATCGATGAACGATGCTTCCCCCGAAAAATTGATGGGAATATATGAAACATCTGAGACTTGGCATTTATAAATTGTACTAAATTAAAATAAATGTGCAATCCATTTGCTTTAAAGGAAAGCAAACAAAATCAGGGGAAAGTATTCATGAAAGTTTGAAAAACAATCCGATAAACAAGAACAGATAACAAAACAAAGGCCTTTGCGGGGTGTGAAAACAGCCATTCAATAACCCACCCCTGATGCAAAGCCGGTTTTGTTTGGCTATTCACCGGAGCCAACGCGTAGGCTTAACAGGGGGGTGTTTCACAAAGATTCTAAGTCGAACTTAAAAGTTATTGAGAGCCATTTGTAGCCTTAAAATAAAATATATTCAAAAGTATTTTAGACTTTCCATAAATTCCACATCAAGAACATGAAATCTCCCATAATAATAGAAAATACGAATGATTTGAATCAACATTTTATGCCTTTTAAAATAACTTTTACAAAATATTTTCAAGGATGCTAATGGCTTTCCATAACTTTTAAGTCCAACTTAGAGATAAGTTCTACTTAGGATCTTTGTGAAACACCTCCCTTGTCTGTTGTTTCCCGATTCGGGCATAAATAGTGCGCCTTATAATTGAATAGACTGGGTTTAATTCGTTATCACTTTGCAGTTGTAGAAAGAAAGACACGCAACCGATATTATTGAAAGTTTACAACAACAAAACAAATTGGCCCGAATTCACAAAGCAAGGTTTGAGCTCAGACCAAGGTTTGAGCTCAAACCTCCTTTTGTTTCGCCAAACCTCCTATTGTTATTTACAGACAAGGCGGTTTAGCGAAACAAAAGGAGGTTTGAGCTCAAACCTTGCTTTGTGAATTCGGGCGATTGTGTCTCACTCAGGCCTACAATACACGTATCTCTCTCTATCTTGTCTACTCTACCTCGATCAAAATTAGCTCGCAGACAAAAGCCCTTGTCAGTCGTAATACATAACATAGAGTCTGATTTAAGAGACTGCAATACGTCATGTACTGTACCTCTCGAAACAACCATCTATAGTCTAGACCAGGGGAATCTGACATCTCCCTGCATAGAAAAAATCTTTCAAGATATATCTTTCATATCTTTCAAGATAATGCCCGCAGACTTATCAAATGTCCCTGCTCGAGAACCCCGTATTTCTTTATAGGGGCACATTACGATGCGGGATCAGTCTAAAGGCCGATATTATGTTATGCTATCTGTGCCATATATAGATACATATAGATACATGACTTGTATTCATATTACCGGACGTCTCGTAGTTTCACGGTTCAGACTTAGTGTTATCCATTACGACTGTCAATTTAAGTTCACAAGATAGGAACCAACAAAATATCAATGGATGATGCTCTAGCTCTCCCCCCCCCTCCCCATCTCCCCCCCTCCCCATCTCCCCCCCTCCCCATCTCCCCCCCCTTCCCATCTCCCCCCCCCTCCTTCCCCTGACCACGAAAGATTGGTGGGGATATGAAAGTTGGATTGATGACTGTATCTTGGAAATGTTGTAATCAACACCCAAGTTCGAACAGACCGCGATATTTACGATTGTTACGTCGCCACTGTTCTGAGGTCGCCGACATGTGGCGGGAATGTCATAATAAATCTGTCATTATTTGAATGTCCTTGTTGCGACTGGTCAAATGCCATGGTGCGGAACAATTATTTCCGATGACAAAAACATTTGTGTATTACAAAATAATCCAACATTTTAGGATTGTTATAGGCATACGGCCAATTTACACCTGTAATCTCTCTCTCTATTGATAATAATAAATCCATCTCTATCTCGAATAAACACTGTCTCCTTCTTATCTAAAAATGAGGCGTCATGTCAATCAACACCAAAGTTTAAAACACGCGTATATTTGACATTGTTACGCGCCTTTGTTCTGAGAGCGCCGACATATTTGTGGCGGGAATGCCATAATAAATCTGTCATTATTTGTATGTCGTTGTTGCGCACATGTCATGTTGTTGTCCACATGCCATGTGGCGTGAGATAACATTGTTCAATTATTAGAGCATGCGGACCATTTACATTGGAAATAAGAAATAAGAAATCTTGTTACTTCTAATATATAAAAAAAGACTACAATTAGATTTCACCATCTCTTGCATTCTCCCTTGTTCTCTGCAATTCCCCTCCGGCTCACTTAATTTTCATCTCCCCCCCCCCCTACTGATCTATATATGACCTTCTCTTTATTTGTTTTGGAATAAATAATCACACCCTCTACAATTTTTATGAAATTCTGTAAAGAAACATTTGTGTATTACAAAATAATCCGACATTGTTACGCGCCTCTGTTCTGAGAGCGCCGCAAGTGGCGGGAATGTCATAATAAATCTGTCATTATTTGACTACCCCCCCCCCCCCCTTTGGTATTTTTGTGTGTGTAAACCCCCCTTAAATAAACCTAAACCCCCCCCCCTTTTTTTTCTTTTTTAATTATGAAAAAAAAAAATCTGCCCACGGCTAACCTAAAAAAGGTGACCTCACCCCCCTCCCCAACGAAGAAAAATGTCAAATTTTCAAATTTTGAGACCAAAAAAGAAAAAAAAAGTGTCCTCTTACCACCCCCCCCCCCCCCCCCCCCCCACTGAGCGACTTTTCGGCCGGCGCAATTTTCAAATTTTCGGGAGCAAAATAGTTTGGGCCCGATTTTTAACCCCCCCCCCCCCCCTTGGAAAAATCCTGCGTACGCCCCTGCGCACATGTCATGTTTTTGTCCATATGCCATGTGTCGTGAGATAACATTGTTCAATTATTAGAGCATACGGACCATTTACATTGGAAATAAGAAATAAGAAATCTTTTTACTGCTCATGCATATATATAAAAAAAAAAGACTAAAATTAAATTTCACCACCTCATATTTCAACATTCACCATCTTTTACATCCTCTTTCTTTCCCTCGCCGCTTCTCTGCAATTCCCCTCTCACTCAGTTATCGTCTCACCCCACTCTCTACTTTTGGAATAAATAAGCACACCCTCTACAATTTTTATGAAATTCCATAAATCATATTTTATTTATAATTGAAGGAAAACAAAAATTATTTATAAGATAAGGAATTTAAAAACTAGAGAGGGTAGATGAGATGTAACAAATTTTTAAAAAATGATACGCAACATAAAAGCACAGACCACAAAGAAAATTATGTCTGTCTCGGTTGAGGAATATGATTATTTGAAACAACATACTTCATAGGTTTACATTAAAGCCTGTGCTTTCCTTCATGCGCAGACTCATGGAGAGGGGGGGGGGGGCAACGGGGCCAGGCCGATTCCTCCAAGAAGTTTAAAAATAAGATGGGAATTACCACACAAATATCTACTCTCGCTTTTTATCTAAATGTGTCATTTCATTAGTCCTCCGATCTTTCAACACCTACGATCTCTTGCATCCTCTTTCTTCCTCTTATTTTGGTCATTCAGTTTCATCCGCATTTTCATGCAAAATATTTTCTTCATTCTTTCTCAATCTTTCTTCTACTCTTTTTACCATCTTTAATGAGGCATCATGTCAATCAACACCAACGTTTTTAAAAACACAGCGTATATTTGACACTGTAACGCGCCTTTGTTCTGAGAGCGCCAACTCAGAACATATTTGTGGCGGTCTGGCGGGAATGTCATAATAAATCTGTCTTCATTCTTTCTCAATCTTTCTTCTACTCTTTTCACCATCTTTAATAAGCTGAAGAAAAGAAAGAAAATCAATTACAATATCACCGACGCTTGAGAAATAAATAGTGAGAGAAAGAGAGCTACAAGCGAAAACAATTAAATATCGCTGATGTTACCGGTTAGCCGTCGGAAAGAAATAAAAGTAAGTCCATTATCACCTGCGCTCGAGAAATGCAAAGAGCGACCGATCGCAGGAGAGACAGAAGCGAAACCAATTAAATATCTGTTGATTTCTATCAATTCTTATGGTTCATTCTATATCGAAACTATTCCGGCACGCAATATCAAGAAGGTAGTCGCTGCCGATCGATATCGCCTTTGTTCGGATGGCCTATTCATGGAGCATTCCAGAATGTACCCAGAATGCGCCAATTAAGTCGTTAATTACCGCATTCTAGGTACATTCTAGGTACATTCTGGAATGTGGATTAACGAACAATAGATTCTGAATAGGACATTCTACATGCATTCTACATGCATTCCGAATGCCAGTTGAATAAATCCGTGGCGCCTAAGCCTACTGTATATCTACATCACCATGCAAGCCAATATTTATAAGCAGCATCTAACTATAAACTATTGTTTTTCTTCACTAGCACTAAGATAAGAGAACACTTGGTTCCTATAGTTACCTGATCAAAGCTCATCCCTTCAAAGAGGTAGGCATACTTGTGGAGCCGCTGCTTCTTGAGCCACTCATGGATGATGGGGGCAACGGCGTCCCTACCGGAGGGTACCAGGCCAGCCTGGGGGGAGTTCAGGGGTACTGGATACCGGAAGATGGGGGACTGGAGGGGCGAGATGCACACGTGGGTGGTGGAGGGTGCCGATGCGTAGAGCGAAGCGGTGTGGGTGGGAGGGTTCCCTGGTGGGGTGAATGACTGAGGCCTACAAGGAGAAATAGTTACGGGAATATTAGTTTCTCATTTTTATAGTTTTATATTGTAACAATAAGCGAATCATTTGTCAAGGAAATCAATGAGAAGAAACATACAAAAGCTGGAAAGAAAAAAAAACAGTCACATTTGTTATAGCAAGTCAATACAAACAAAAGAAAAAAAAACTCTCTAATATATAGCATTAATTAACTCCCAAATCATCAAAACCAGGTCATAGATGAAAAAGGAAGAGTCAGGAAATTGTGGAGAATGAGATTAACCTTTCGTCCACATAATGTAAACATGAACTATTAAAATTATAAATATTTCAAGGCAAAAATATTAATTTTTCTTAGAATTGTTGTATTTTAATGACAACCTGTATCAACTAGAGAGTTGTGAGATTCAATTCCAAGGTCTTGGACCTGGCACCAATATTTGTTCCTGGATTCTTACCAATTCTGTGGGGGCTTTGGTTGCACTGATTTATAAGACTGCTGCGACACAGCTACAGGATCTGGGAAGAAACAGATATGCAACAGTATTGAAATGTATTGAGAATGAAAATTGATTCTTTATTTGATTACTAAGATTTTAGATGATAGATTCCCATATATGGAGCTGAATGTAGATTCCCATCATACATTATATGGGAAATAGTACTTCATTAAAGATTAAAGATTAAATGCCTCGTTTAACTCTGGCATTGATAAAACAATATTTAAGTGAATGACAAATGCAATCAACAAAGGTCCTTTGCGTCTTAACTTTGCTCTGTGTTAAAAGATACAGAAATGCGAAGCATATCATACTTATCTCATCTTTAAACACAGCGGAGAAGTGTGGCATATATATCTTAACAAGGATTAAAGCCATAACAAAACTATTATACTGATTGGTGCATTCATTCATAAGAAATAGTTACTTTTAGAAAAAAAAGTTCATTCATAACCTTGTTCATTCAATTGATGGTGATATTTATTACATTCCTAATTCAACAGAAACAACACATTACAATAAAATGGTCAAAGTCCATCATTTCAAGTACTACATTTCATTCAATATTTATAACTATCAGAGAATGTCTGCTGGCATGTCTTTTCTATGGCTAGAGTTACTTGCAAGCCCTCTTGTCAATATCAATATTTACCTGAGTTGCTTCCTGCATTTGTGTACTGCTCTGAAGGGGTGGGAATGAAGACCATACTAGACACAGTCTGATAGTACACAGAGTTGTTGCCAGCACTGGTGGTCGTCACTGTCGCAGTTACCATTGAGTTGTTGTTGGAAGGCATAGACATGTTGCTGCCACCACCGTTTGCATTGTTGGTTGCGCCTTCATTGTTTGGGGCGCTGCCATTGTGGGCTTGCACTGACGCGGGAAGGTTGACCTGGTGGTGGTGTTGTGAGATGTGGAGTTGATTGACGGAGGCAGTGAGGTTGTGAGTTGGCGTGCCAGGTGGCGGTGGCTGGTGTAGTTGCTGTTGTGGTGGGGGTGGTAGTTGTTGCTGCAACTGGGGATTACCAGGGCTGAGCAACTGCGGATGGTGGTGATGGTGCTGCTGCTGCTGCTGTTGCTGGACTTGTTGTTGCTGTTGCTGCTGTTGCTGCAACTGTATATGGGCATGGGACTGCATCTGCATGTGGGGATGTTGCGGTGAGAGGTGAGGGTGCGGTGATACATGACCCTTGATATGTTGGGATTGCTGATGCTGCTGTATGTGCACGTTGGGGAACTGCTGTGGCTGTGGATGTCGTAAGTGGATGGACGGTTGTTGCTGGTGTTGTAGCACTTGTTGCATGGAGTGTGGTTGGATAGATTGCTGCATCTGAGCCAAGGCGGCGGCGGGAAACACCTGTGTCTTGTTCATACCGGCTGCAAACTGCTCTAGCTGCTTGTTAAGTTCAGCTGGGTTGGGCACCAGGGCTGGCAGCTGCACTGCTGGAAGTGGTGGCTTTGGTTTATCTGTTTACAAGAAATAATAAACAGTACATCATCAACATGACTAACAAATAAAAAAGTTGACACATATAGATCTGAGCTGTTTGGTGTGCCTATACAATGACTCAGGGTTTGATCCTCAGCTATATTCAAACATCTATTCTACAGTACTGTTGTTATAAATCTGATAACAAAATATGTACAACATAACCAAACTATTCAAAATGACATCCATTCTAAAATTTCTTTCACAATAAAAATGCATGACTAGTAGGCAAACCTTTGTTACCACCAGCAGTCCAACACGAGTATCAGCTAAAACAGGATTCGGTACTCACCGGTAGGTGGGGCTGTGGGAGACATACAGCGATGATGGCTGGCGTCTTGTTGCATACCACAGCTATTGCCATCGCACACGTTGGAGCAGAAGAACTGTATCACATGGTCACACTGGAGTATATGCTGAGGCAAGGCTGACAATTGTCTGTACATACACAAAGGGGAAAATAAGACACAGGTGAATACAGTAGGTATGGAAGTGGTTTCAAGTAGCCATAAGCTTTCAGGCTGAACAATGTGTTCTCTTGGAGATCATATATCTATTATTTTGTTTTGGTATAAATATGTACATAACAGAAACAAACCACAATGTTGTTGTTGCTTATTGGTTTCCCTGCAACAACAACAAGAAAAGAAACAAGTTGTGACTTCATTCATTCTTTTCATTTGTCTTCTCTTTTCCTCAGCTCTTACTGAAATTTAAACAGTACCAGGTATGTTCTCTTGGAAATAAATTTTAAATACACATTTTGTTGTTGTGTATGTACAAAACAGAAACAAACCACAATGTTGTTGTTGTTTATTGATTTCCCCACAACAAAAAGAAAAGAAACATATCGTAACTTATTCATTCTGTTCCTTTGTCTTCTCTTTTCCTCCGCTGTTATTGGGAATACAATTTTTTAAAATTTTGTTTGCGGCCGAATATTCGAGTACGAGAAATCTACTCCAGTAGTTGTCAACAGTGCGAGTACTTGAGTATTCGACTACTTGTCGCAACCCTAGAATACAATCCTAAAAACAGAACATTGATGTCAAACTGTCAATATTGAGAGTAGGAAGGCACCTACTTGGTATATTCCACTATTTCAGTTTGAGTCTTCTCTCCCTGTTCGCCCGGTGGGGTCATGCTGAAAATCCTCTTTCCTGCTTAGAATGGAAAAGAACAAAAAGGATGAAATAGAGACAATCAGTACGCTTCATGCAGTGTCATACCCAAGGATTAAATACCTTACACTGGGTAGGCGGAAAAGAGAGTGACAAGGGGGATCTCTAGTGAGTTTCCATTTAATTTGAAAGCACTATCTAATCTTTCATAACACATGTTGAAAATTCAGTCCATAATGTTATGGAAAATAATATAATCTCCTGGGATTCCAGTGAAACTACTCCTCCTCTCATGAATACGGTATATTTATACCCTGGTGAAATTCTTTAAAATAATCTCCTCTTTTCAAAATAAATATTTATCATTCTTCTTTAAACCTTCAAGGATGGTTTTGCTAATCTATTCTACATTTCTACTGTAATCATAGTTGTAAAAATGATAAATAGTTGTAGTACCATTATAAAAACATAAATATTACTAACAACTAAAAAGGTTATTTATTGTAAGCCAAGACTTGATTTCAAATACTGGTACACTTATCGGACAGTTTGGTCATATATGTGCCATGCCTATGGACAAGTTTTTTTAAGTAGCCCTTTTATATTCAATTTTGACCCCCAAAAAATTCCATTCCTCATAAAATTCTGAAGGAAACAAACCCATTTACTATTACATAGCTTTTACATGCCTTTATATCAATAATTGTGCAACACAATTTACACAAATGATCACTCCTTTAATGATGTATGACAAGTTGACAAACAAATGTGGGATGGGTGGGGAGAGTAAAAATTAAACTCAACAGCACATTAAAGAGAAGGTTGAGTTCTGGGAAGAGGTGAAAAATAATTTGTGAGCGTTACTCATTCTTATTATGCAAGTGTGGAAGAACATTAGATAAGACATGTTCCCTGAAAAGCATGGCTCTTCAAATGCCTTCATATTCTAAATATGCATGTAACATCGTAAAAATCGGGGGGCCGGCTTTTTACGCCACGTGTTTGTGTAGTCCCATATACATCTTTCTGTGTACAGTGTTTGTAACTTTACCAAGACTTGGCCAAATTTCTTATCATTTTGATGATTCCAGAACCTTGCAATACACACAAATTCTTATATGCTAGATGATCAACCTTTTCTGATCGATTCCACACCGTTTCTTTCAAAATGCAATCGCATGACCAGAACTCAACAGTGCCTTTAAGCAAATCTATAATAGCTACATCACATCATGGCATATTAGTATTGTGAACTCTTGTCCATTAAGATATCATTATAGATCTCTCAAATACAGAAATGACACTATCAAGTCCCAAGCCAACTCTTGATAAAAACAGATTGTTTACAAATTCATATCTCATTAAATATTTTGATGTGATTCTCTTAGCCAAGTACTTTAACCTTTGTCACTCAATGTGCATACATGTACTATGACACAACACATTCCATCTTTGATAGCAGTCACGTTTGCTTTCATACAACCTTTCACACAAGAGAATTTTTACAAAATGTCAAGAAATATTGTCTCCTTTTTTAAAATCACATACTTAGAGCACAAGGAATTCTAAAAAGAGAAGAAATCAGAAGATAATTAAGTTGTGTGGTTTCAGGTGTTTATTTTTCATATCTTATTCGCTTAATATGTCACTGCATCAGTGATAAATACCATAGTTGTTACCCATTATGAATACCCTGTCATTTAGAAATCTGTAAAAAATATGCTAAAGAGGTGTAGCCATTTTTTTCTTAAACAGAAAAAGGGGGGGGGGGGGGTCAGGCAAACCATGATAATGCAATATTCCATTTTTTTAAAACAAAATAACTTTTTTTTCCATTAAAAAACCAAACAATTTGTTTCAAGTTCGAGGGAGGGAAAGAAAGAAAGATTGTAAATGAACATTAAGGTATTGTTACTACCGTCACAACTAACATTCTTTTACTTTTTAAATTTTATTTCACATTGTTTTTTTGTATTTTGGGGTTTGGTATTTTTTTATAAAGTTATTCTATTTTCACTAGAGGAGTGGAAGGAAGAAGGTAAGAAGTAGGGAGGGATATGGTCCTGTTTGACATCCTCAGCTATGCCTAAGTTTTGGATTATGAATACAAGCATCATCCCTCATTGCTTTTCATCTTTTCATCTAACTCAAAACCTACATTGTGCATACTTGATCTTTCTTTCTTCACACAAATTGGCTCAATTCAAGCAAAAAATCAGATCAACAACAATGCACTGTCAATAACTGCACTTCAACGTACGTGTAAACGACATTTAACGTTCAACCACTGGCAAATAAGAAAGACTGCATACAAGAGTACATACAGCAATGAGAACATCAATCTATAGCTACTGTTCTCCAATCTGCCGTGTGTCAGATTCGGTCACTGTGCGCTGCTTTCCATATGGTTGCAATTAATCTCCTTCCAGACTTTGACATTTAAATTTCTTGTTTCTCTTCAATCTATGCTTTCCAAATCTGAAAATTAATCATGTTATTTTTGCTATTTCAGTCAAATGACTCTTGTTATAATACATGGGTGAATTTTCTATTCTTTTCTATACATCTGAAGAGACGACACAAGTCTACTGTCATCCTAAAATATACGCATATTGAAATAATAATGTTTGAAAGACTGAAAGCAGGCTATAATTGTTCCATGGTTGAGTGGTGATGGGAATAGAGGCTAATGTGTCTCACATCACACATTTTAACATGTATGACCTATAAAGGCTATATAGAACATCCTACGGCACATGAATTATGGATGTTTCACACATGTGAGACAGGGTCTTTATATCATAAAGAGCAATATGGGATCTACTTGAAACATGAAAACATGTTCGCACAATTACAAAACATGTGGTTTTATGCCAAAGAAAGGTGTCATTTCTGAAAAATTGATCCACCTCACATGGGACACAATTTTTTTTGCGCATTACAAATAGTGAACTGCACTGAACTAGAGAATCATTTACGCACATGTGTTTGTAAACAGTATCCTTCATTAATTTTCTCTCCCACATCTCAAATATTCATTTAATTTCAAGTGCATGTAACGAAGCGAATTTTTAATTCAATTTTATATTCAATTTTAAGAAAAGAGATGATTGGTACTGCAAAATCGAGAATAGCAACGAATACAGACATACTAAACCTGTCCGTCTAACACTCATCAGAGTAAATCGTAAGAACGAACATAAAGCCCCCGCACGCGCCCCCCCCCCCCCAAAAAAAAAAAAAAAAAAAAAAAAAAAAAAAAAAAAAACTAGTACTGTATATTAAAAAAAATGAATAATAAATGAAAAATACATGAAACAACATTTTTCAGAATTTCTTGGAGGTTAAATTTTTAAAAAAGGCTAAATTCCCTTTTGAAACACTGCACAATCTGTTTGGCTAAACATTGTAACATGCTTATTATTATTTAACTACAAAAGGTACATACTACCACGACAATTGGTCAACTACATGGAATTAATATTAATATTAATATTAATTTTTCTTGAAGTAATTTTGATTTGTGTACAGCGCTTTGAGACTTTAATGTCACAAGCGCTATATACATTTTTTGTATAATTATTATTATTATTAATTAAAGATGTTAATTCCCCTTTTTTATCAATGTTTTTACGCAACATTACAAGCGGCTCTATTTAGATATACTGCATCAGCTCCGAATCCTATACATGTACATACCCACACACTCCTCATCATGTAAGACAGATGCACAAATGGTACAGCTGGTTTTACATGTTGACATTTATGCAAAGCCTAAAAGGCTAAAGACCTTTCAATACATCAAAGCAATAAAATTCTATTCCATTTTCTGCACGTTACGCAGCCTACATGTTCGTTCTAAAAATACACCATGTTGCAAAAGAGGCACAATAACCCAGGGATGGAATGACCCTATTAAAGCAGCTAAGTGCAAATACAGATTGTTACCATGGAAACGATTGTTTCCTTCAGTTTGTAACCTGGATTTCTATTATTCCGTTTGATTAGGTCAGCATCATTCAATCTTTTCCAATGTGCTCGGTTTTGCATTTCATTTTTTTTAATACTACAAAACTGTACGCTGCATTTAACTTTTATTCACTTGTCATTTAAAGTAGAGCTCTTGGTGATTTTTTATTTTCTTCCATGTATTAGGCCTAAATCTAAAGGAAATTTTAGGCCTTAAGGCCTGTCTGTACTAATTTGGCCAGGAGGGATTGGACCACCCAGGGTGGTCACTGACAGGTGGCTATCTCATCAACTCAGGTCTCAATTAATATAAGAAAAAGAGGATCACGGGGGACCAATGGTCACTGATTAGGCATTGTTTTCTATATATAGAGGGAGCAAGTAGCTACAAGTAGTACAGTGGGGCTTTAAGAAAAAAGCACAAATGTTAGGTAAGAGGATTGTGTACAGAATTTTTAAAATTATATTTTAAGCCATATCTAGCTCCTGTTCAAACTGGATTCAACATTTCAATGAAGCTCTTTATTTGACATATTCCTCCCTCATGCCTATTTACAAAATCCACCCCATGATCTTGTACTTCTTGTTTTCTAACTTTAAGCCATTTTCTCCATTTACTTAAATCAATGAAAAGATAGTTTCTGTTTGAAGATACAAGGGCATTAACTCTCGTATAATAATAAGTTACTGTCCTTGCATCTCTGAACTATAGATATGGTCTTGACGCAATGATGAGGGAAGAAGTACCCAGACTGTGCCTTCCCATCTGTAGCAGGTCAACCCATACTCCATAGCCAATAAAGGGAAGCAAGACACTTCTCATGCAATTGTACACCCCCTCTTCACCATTCAGCACCTCTTCACCTTTCAGCACCCCCTCACCATTCAGCACCCCCTGTTTAAAGACCCCCTACTGTATACAATATTCCACCCTCCCCCACCCCAAACAATAGTGTAAGTTCCATTCAATAGGAAGACACAATATTTTATAAAGTGGGAATAAGTTATATGCACTTTACTTTCCTGGTTGTAGTGCATGACCTTATATTAAGGTCAACCTGCAGCCTTAAAGGTATAGGACCAGGGTACTAGACGACAAGGGGTTAAACATGTAACAGTCACAGGCCTAAATTTTGATTGTACAGGTTTGAAATGAGATTGTACAGTTTTGAGAATCAGCCACAGGATAATATTCATTCTCAACAAATTTATGAAATTTTACGTCATAAAAATTTGTTGAAAATGCTTCAAAACATGGGTCAGACATCACCTAGCCACCTTTTGTGTAAGAACCCTAGAATCCGTAAGCAAATCCTGGAGCTTTGCATACATCAGTTCATACTCATTCCATGTTCCAATTTTCGTTTGTGGACCACCTCGATATGCCTACACTATATGTAAATGTTCAGTACACTTGCCATGATGCATGCACCCAAGTAAGCCCCTTCATACCCTCCGATCTAAAGGTTTTTGCTCCTGCAATACCGGTATGTATGCATACCT
This sequence comes from Strongylocentrotus droebachiensis, assembly GCA_035222895.1. Classification (NCBI taxonomy): domain Eukaryota; kingdom Metazoa; phylum Echinodermata; class Echinoidea; order Camarodonta; family Strongylocentrotidae; genus Strongylocentrotus; species Strongylocentrotus droebachiensis. Next base: position 26,432 of record JAVYIG010013109.1, on the reverse strand, counting down.
GTATTCCCAATAGCTCTGTTTTCATCAGCTCGAGTTTGCCAAATAACCAGCTGTTTTAACTGTCCCGACTTGCATCATCCCGCAGTTGCAATTATATTTGTTCGAGAAAATATCCTGAGAAATCTTGGTCTTGTTTCCAAAATATCCCGCTAGTTGGGAAATAGTGGGCTAATTTGCGCCCGTCTAGGCTAGTTTTTGATGAGCAATTCGGTCTGGTGATGACACAGTTCCGAGCTTCAGGATAATATCCTGAGTCTGAAAATAGCGGGTTATTTGGCAAACTCGAGCTGATGAAGACAGGCCTAATGATCCTGCATTGTCCAGTCAATGACAAAAAATGCTACTCAGGCAATGGTGGTGAGGGGGAAGAACTACTCGCATACTTTACCATCCCAGCGGAAGCACGTAACCTTAGATGAAGGTCAATCCATAAAATACTTCCAATGCATGCCTTCTGCACTTCACCCACTCACCCCCTCTTCCATCCCATAAGGCCCATTAAATGACAAGATATACTACCGAAGCAATGATGAGGGAAGTTCTACTCACATAAGGCGTGTCTGCACTATCTCGAGATTGCCAAATATCCAGCTATTTTGAACTATCCCGATCGAAACTATCCAGCTATTTGCGTCTTCATTAGACCGAAGTGGCAAATTAGCTGGATAGTTGGTCGGGATAATATCCCAAGATATCTCGGTCTAGTTTGCAAAATATCCTTCTATTTCCGAACTAACGGGATAGTTTGCGACCGTCTTCATTAGACCGAAGTACGGAGTCAATTATCCCGATCCCATCATGCACAACGATTTCCGGTTCGCACATGCGATCTATACCGCTCAGCGCTGACCTCGCAACCACTGACCTCGAGTAAACACGGAAAACCGCAAACTAGACCGAGATATCTTGGGATATTATCCCGACCAACTATCCAGCTAATTTGCTACTTCGGTCTAATGAAGACGCAAATAAGCTGGATAGTTTGCGATCGGGATAATTCAAATAGCTGGATATTTGGCAATCTCGAGATAGTGCAGACACGCCTATACTGAACCATCCCAACTGTAGTATATGACCTTAACTTAAGGTCAATACCTAGCCTTAAAGGTACAGATGTACCATTCATTACATGTGTACATGTACAGTATGTACTTCACTGTATATCTGTAAATATATCAATGTAAAATATGATCATGGGGATCATGGGGATTCCCCCCCCCCCCCCACACACACACAAATATATATATGACTTTTTATGAGGGGGGGGGGGGGTGGGGTTTTCCTTTTCCCTAGCAGTGAAATAAAGGTATACATTTTTCAAAGTCACAAACCTACTTCTTGGATATATATATCCTAATATCCATGCTTATCTTTAAAAATAAGGATATTGTGTATATATATATATATATATATATATATATATATAAAAAGTGGCTCAAGAACATTAAACCTGATTTAACCCCTTATTCTGTTAGCACGATTTTATGAAAACTGGCCTAAAATCGATTTCTGACAATTATTTAACAGTTGCCAGGTACAGGCATACAATCATGAATAATCAATGTATTCAAATAGACAATATTCCTTTGTGAGTTTCTTTGACAACACACAATATCCCATCCTCATAAGTCAAAACACTGATGTCAGTTTGCTATCAATAAAAGTGTCAATAAAAGGAAGTACAGTAGTGCCTCAACATGCATATTATGTGTATCTGATATTTTCCTTGCTACTATTTGTCAGGGGTCTGTAACATAAGATGCATGAATCAAAATAGACACCACTTCCTTTGGAAATAACCCACAATATCCAATCCTTCAAAGTAAAAATACCAATGCACATTTGCTATCAATAAAAGAGTCATTTTACAAGGAAGTATAGTAGTGCCTCTGCATTCACGAGATGTACATGTGATGTTTTCCTTTCTTCTATTTGTCAGGAGTTTATAACAACATAAGATGCATGAATCAAAATAGAAACTGTTCCTTTGGAAATTTGTTTGACAACCCACAGTATCGCATCCTCAAAAGTAAAAACACCATTGCACATTTGCTATCAATAAAAGAGTCATTTTACAAGGAAGTATAGTAGTAGTGCCTCTGCATTCATGAGATGTACATGGTGATGTTTTCCTTGCTACTTTTTTGTTGGGAGTTTGTAACATAAGACATGCTATGGGAATTCATTGCGCTCGTCCGGCAAGAGAAGAAATAGGAGAGAAATAGGAAATCATTTCTAAAATGGAATCACCTGCATGTAGGTGACACATGAAATTGATGTCACATGAGAATTACAAGAGACAGATTTGGACCGACATGTTTAGCTCATTTCTGACATTCATGTTGAAAAATAAATATAGAAATCACCCTTTTTTCCTGATATATAAACTAGGATCCTTAGCAAAAATAAATGAGACTACTACCAAGTAAATGCACATTTTAAAAAAGAACCAAAACAAAGGAAAGTTACCTGGAATATAAGGAATAACCCTATCCTGTTGTTCAGTGCTGGCTTCATCAGGAAACAGTTGAACAAGCTGAAATCAAAGAAAAGGCATAATAAAGTTGAAATATGGACTGTATTGTTAATTATAGATTATTATTAAACCATAATCATTAATTATGAATGATCAATCAGTTCGATAATATTAAACTCTAAATCATGAAAACAGGAGAAGCTACAACTACAGTTGTACATTGTATAGTCTGCACACACAAATTTTTGTTATGGTAAAATACTCGACACCAACAGGGACTTTCCCTGTGTTTAGACTTCCAAAATTCATTGTACAGCTAAACAAGAATTGTGTATCTGTATGACAGTCGTATAAAACAAAGTGTTGCAAGAAGTGTTTAAAATGAAAACTTGATTAAGAATCACAATTCTGCTCTAATCTGAAGGTTGTATCGTACAAAAGAGTTTGGTTGTGCTTGTACAGTGCTAGTCAAGTGCTAGTCAAGATGTTGGTTGAGACCCTTCATCATCTCTAATGAGCAAAAACAATTCAGATGACCACAACAGAATCCAATCAGAGCGTTACAAATCAGAGGCCTTAAAGTGACTTGGTAACATTGTTGAAGGTTGATGAAAAAATGTAATTTTTGTATGAAATGTATATTCCCTTCTACTGTACTAACCCTCTATCATGCAAAAAATTCTCAAACCACAAAGATATCTATGGTTTTCTTTGAAGGCGTCACTGTGCAACAACACCTTTAACAGTAACTTCTCCCAAGCATTTTTTAAATTTTGAATACAATGCTCTGCTAAAAAAACAATCAGAATGATGTACACTTATGTTGTGTCACTTCTTAGCTTGGAAATTATATTTTCCTTTGAAAGAATAATTGAATTACGGCATCCTGATCACAATAAAACATGACTATACTTGAACATACCTTGCACTGGAAATCAAAGAGCTGAGCATGTGTTTTACTCACACACGACACGGAAGAATCCGACCAATGAACCTGAAAAAAAGATGAAAAGAAATATAATACTTGCACAACAAGAGCATAGGTACATTGATTGTACAGACTCAGCTCAACATGGTAACTAAATCACTTATCCTTAACCACAGGGTTGATAGTGAGCACTAAAAAAACCCACGCCCCCCTTGAGTAAAACAAAAAGAAAAAGAGGATTCGGGGGGGGGGGGGTGGGAAATGGAATCTAACAACATTCCCCCACTTTTTATTTAAAAAAATTGGGAAATAATAGGGAAAAATAGGGAAGAATCGAGAAAATAAGGGAAAAATCAGGAAAATCAGCATAAAATCAGGGGAAAAAAAAATCACTGGAAAATCACTGGCACATCACAAACTAAAGATTGCAAGACACAAATACTTTCTTGCCAATAGTCTGAACTCTGAAAGGATGTTAAATACAATCAATAAATATAATATTCAGCAATTTGAATCAACAACATTAAGCTAAATGGTAACAACAAATTATTCTTCCTTTTTTGTTTCTTAAAAAAAAAAAAAAAAAACATGAAAAAACGTACTGCTAAAATTATATTTTTCGGAATAAATAAATAAAAAATAAAATCATAATTTGGGTCTTATTTTCTGTTGCATCTTTCCCATACAAACCCCATATGTCAATTCCCCCCCCCCCCCCCCCCCGAGTCCAAAAGGCGGCCATTTTGAAAAGAAAAAAATGGTCTCCTCCTTCCTTTTTTTCTTCAAAGAGGCAGGACGCTAAACATGTTTTTATTTTTATTTGGCCTACAAAGCAATATATTGCGCGTTACATACATGTACACAAGATGCAGATTGTCTATTAGGATAACTCTCACTAAAACACATCAAGAGAGCAAGCACTTTATATTTTCTTCTACTGTATCAGGTAGTTGAGAGAACATGTACATGTCCTACCCCATATCACAACATCAATAAATAACCCATATAACCTATAAGATCCAGGTTAAATACAACTTGACTATAATACCTCAACCACAAAAAACCCTCATTTATCATTCATTGCTAATGCCACTGCGGGCCGCACTGGCTCAATAGTGTGTAAATACAACTCGCAGGTTTATGACACTTTGTACAGTGGGAGCACTATTCATGTCATATGACTGTCATATGACTGACGTAAAGTACTGTTTACTTTGTTGGTCGTAAGCATATATTGACACACTCTTTTTCTGCAGCCAGTAGCAAATCTGCATCTGATCAAATACTGATTGAGATAGCTTTAAAAGCAGTAGTAATAATAATAATAGCACTGGATGGCTGGTGCAATACAATTGGAGCTGCAACATAATGGTTTAATGACAGATCAACCATGAATTGAACTGAAAACCAACCTAAATGTCATGTACATGTGGATATTACAGACTGAACCAAAAGGAAGGATAGAAACGATAATAGCATTGAAAACACACAGGAGCCTAGGCGCAAATCTTAGATATATATTTTTGGAATCCAACCTATCAAGAAGCCGTTAACTTTTCATCTTTAAGGCAATTTTTTTTCCATTGGTGAATAAAAAGAGAGTCCCGCAATAATTTTTTTAAAAGGTATGTCAGGGTGAAGATATCATACCAAAATGAATAATTATTTACTACTCAATTCACATTTTCATAGTATCACAACGCATCAAATGTTTTAAAACCTTTTCCTCTAAATCAGGTTCCTGCACTTATAAGGGTTTAGTGTAAATGGGCTCCAAAATATTTTCTGGACCACCCCCCCCCCCTTGAAAATAAATACATACAATTTGTAAAAAAAATTGTTGAAAGCTTACCTGGAAAGTATATTCAAGACGTTTGTCACTTTGGCGATTAATAAGTCCCTTGACCTCAATGGCTTTTATATGAACTGGAGAGAAGAAAAACAAGAAAAGACAAATTTAAAAACAAAACATGATAAATGTTCCTCTCTTTCATCCCAAACCTTAAATCCTCTCATGGTGGACTTGTTCTAACAGATTCAGATTAATAATTTCATATTCATATGCCTGACATTCTTTTGTAGGGTTAACTGAAGAGTTGACACTTCGGCATCTGCTCAATATTGCTGAACTTGTTTCCCTGTGAGAAACACTGAAACATCTAATACCTCTTTCAAAACTATTTGGAGGTTTTCCCTGGTGAAAATCTTATAATTTTAAGAGCATAATTGTCTGGTTAAACAGGGCAAAATACAGGAGCACCTTTCACACCGGGAAGTTGCCACCGGTTACAAATCTCACTTATGATGTCATAAAATGTGTTTGAAAATGCTTCAAAATATTGATCAGGTTGCACTAGAGAGCATCTAAGGACCTAACAGAGTACCAAAGCTGTGACATCATAAAAATCTATGTTTAGAATTTCTCAATTTGAACTAGTGCTGTAACCAAACGTTTAACCGTCCGGTATCCGACCGCCGATGGCGGATTCCGTTTTCAATTGAACGGTTTCGTTTTCCCATTTTTTAAAATTTTTTTTTCAAGTTTCGATTTATGCCCCTCCACCTGGCACTATGCCTGGCAATGTTTCCCAGCTCAGTAATTTGTTTTTTGACTCACCACTCTGAAACTAAAACAACACTCCAATTTGTCTGTCATCTTGTTTGAAAGTAATCTTTGTAATAGATTTCAATATGTACTTTATAATAAAAATTCATCCAACTTTTACACATTCGTACCACAAGGTTCTATCCTAGGTCCTCTACTGTTTTTTATTTACATTAATGATCTTACACATTCTTCTAAAAACGACATTGTTACTATTATTTGTGACAAGTTCACAAGCACAAATCAGCGCCTTCAAATGCACCTCGCAGTTAAATGAAAGTCCTTCCCGCTTTTTCACACGGACCTGGCTTGCTGCCGACAGAGTCGGTCAAAAATTAAATTTATTTATTTATTTTTTTTAAATTTAATTTTTTTAATCGTTTAACCGAAAACCGTCCAGTTTTGACTGGCGGTTAAACGGAATTGGAGATATCCGTGATATTACAGCACTAATTTGAACTTCATAAAAAATAATGTCCAAATTTTAAAACCAATTGAATATATGACCATCCGAATAAATAGATTTCAATAGGAAATCACTGTTATTTTGCTCTGGTTCGGAAAACGAAGTTCAAATTTGGAAACTCTAAAGATAGTTTTTTGATGACTTCACACTTGACGACTCTATAGAGCATTTAACCAAGCCATGGAGTCCAGCCACAAGGGACTTCATGCTTCCCACTCCTTTAATATTCCAATTTGAAGTTTTTTAATATTTGTTTGTGGACAATCATGAGTTATCGTCAGTTTACAATTTCCTTGTGTGAGCAAGGATCGTGAGAATGAACACATGCATGTGACGTACACTACATGTACATGTACATACTGTATGTACACATACTCATACGTTATATTATTTGCACATCAACACAATGTTAAGGAGATATATTGATTTTTTCTTCTAAAGCTGACATTTCATGGAAAGCCAGCACCAAACTACACATTTATTCATTTCCTTTACACCAACTGGTTACGATGAACTTCTCGAGTTACAACCTACATTCGCTTCCATAGACCCAAGCACATCAAGCATAAACACTTCAATGTTGGGAGACTGGCATTTAGAAGCAAGTGTTCATTCATTGGATAAGGCTCATATAGCATCTATAAAGTTGGAGAAAGGATATTGATTCCCAATATTTTCTAATGACGCAATTATCTGTAATATACACATCAATGTTAAAAGTGCTTTTCGAAGTAACGTAAATTAGTCGAGTCTCAGTATTAAAATTTAAAAAGCCACATATTGTTAAATATGAGTTCAAATACATATGTAAATGTGGGCTCTTTAAAAATCAACCCGGAGATTCAACTCAATATGATTTGTTCCCCAATCATACTTGAATGTTGAGATCTTTTAACATTTCAATGTAATTGAAGGGATGCTTTGTATTACAAAATAAAATGACATTCGAAACAGGCAGGTAATCAAATGATAATAATGACATATATGTGCAACTTTTGCTAACTTGTAGGCCTGGCGGGATACATACAGTACGATATGTAGTACTGGTAGGCCATTTGCAATGTGAACCAGAGGCAACCGGCATAAAACTAAGGAAACTCGCAAGCTCTCTTTCTAATTGTCATTAGCAGTATATCCAAACTACATAGCCAGGGCTTGCAAACAAATGCAACTATCTTCTTCTTCTTCTCCACAATCGAGTGATTGATCTTGGTATAATATTTCCCCATATCTTTATCCCAATTTGCATTTGAAATCCTATCCGGCAATTCAATAGTGAATGTGTGATAGGGGAGAAAGATGATGAGCGAGAGGGCTTAGTCTACAGCCATAGACTCTATTTGATACTTACATTTAATAGCAAAGTTCCATTAAAGGTAAAGACCAGTATTGGAAACGCCCCAATTTCAAAAAATGAAATGGAAGCTCTCATTACCAATCATGTGAAAGAATATGTTTTGACTAATACATGATGATAAAAAAATTGCCGGGAAACCGCCTACTAATTCATATATTTGGTAAATTTGTTTCTCTTATGGACTGTGAGAGATATAGGGTAGTCCCATATACATCTTTCTGTGCATAGTGCTTGTAACTTTACGAAGAATGGGCCAAATTTCTTATCATTTTGATGATTCCAGAACCTTGCAGATGCTAGATGCTAGAAGATCAACCTTTTCTGATCGATTCCACAACGTTTCTTTCACAATGCAATCGCATGACCATAACTGGTCTTTACCTTTAAAGTCCAATCGCACTAGTTTGGCTAGGAGCAATTAGACCTCCCTGCATGGTCACTGACAGGTGGTTATCTCATAGAATAAGCTCTCAAATGACAGAAGAAAAAGAGGGCCATTGTGGACCAATGGACACCGATTAGGGATTGTTTGCTATATATATATAGAGGGCCCAAGTAGCTATAAGTAGTGCAGTGGGGCTTTAAGCCTTGAGCCCACATGTAGCCTAATTTTGTCAGTCTCTGGTTTTGTCAAACATATTTAGTGATATATAAATTTGCAGTCTGATTAATTTGTCAATTACTATAATCTTTTTTTTTACTGAAACAATATTTTGTTATCTGTTTTGAACCTGCATGTGAAATATTAAACCAATAAACTCATACTCAAACAGGGCCTGAATATGGGTTGCAGTCTTCAGTCTCACAATGCAGACCCTACATGTATGTGGGTGTTTGGGACCGCCAAGGGTTTGTGCTTGCAAACTAGGGATTAGGTTGTATCTGGCCGGGTAGCGGGTAGGTAGTGGAGCATTGATTACCTGTCTGATGTGTCAATGATGCGTGAATGCGCTGGAGAAGACAGTACTGACTCCTCCGGAATGTCCATTTGTGTATACCCACTTCTAACGTCCTAATTCACCTATCGTAGTCTACATCACCAGACATGCAACGGATACATGTACAATGTGCTATCTCATGGACAGTGTTCCTACCTACATGCACATTATGTAGCATTCTAATTGTATGAATGATCATTTCATTTCTGTGAAATGAATACTGGGGGAACATTCATGTATGATATGTTAACAAGGTTCCATACTAATCTCTTTCCCAGGAGGTATAGATTGCAATTTTTAAAGGTAAAGACCAGTTATGGTCATGCGATTGCATTGTGAAAGAAACGTTGTGGAATCGATCAGAAAAGGTTGATCATCTAGCATCTAGCATCTGCAAGGTTCTGGAATCATCAAAATGATAAGAAATTTGGCCCATTCTTCGTAAATTTACAAGCACTATACACAGAAAGATGTATATGGGACTACCCTATATCTCTCACAGTCCATGAGAGAAACAAATTTACCAAATATATGAAGTAGTAGGCGGTTTCCCGGCAAATTTTTTATCATCATGTATAATTAGTCAAAACTTTCACATGATTGGTAATGAGGGCTTCCATTTCATTTTTTGAAATTGGGGCGTTTCCAATACTGGTCTTTACCTTTAAGGTATATGGTAATGCATGCCCTTATTCAATACAGAAAAGGGGGACAGGTTGGGAATTTACATGGGTAGGTGAACTACATCAATGTCACGTCCTGAGCAAGAAAATATAATACTGTAAAAAGAAAAAATAATTGATCCAAAAATGGGTGTACCGGTAATACTAATAACTAGTAATCATCATTAAAGCAAAAGTGATTGAAAACATGATGTACAGGTACATGTACATGTACCATGCAGGATACAAATGTAAATCAAGAAATTGCAGACAAATAAAGCAAACAACAGGGAAAACACATATTTTGGCAATAACCGCATGAACTACCAAATCAAATTTATTCAAACATTGATCAATTAAAAAAGGAATGACATAAATAAATTTGTAAAGTGGACAATAAATTTTATTCCAATGTAATCTACCATCAAAACAAATTGCAATCTATACTTTAATGTCCTTCATCTAAACCTGGAGCTGAATGGCTTAATACATACATGTACAATCACAATTTGTAAAATTGCATTTGATTGCAGCCAAGGTCTGCCTGCCTTTCGTGTACATTTTGTACAGCTGTACATGAATGCCTAGCATTTGATTGCTACCTCTAATACTAGAACATAAAACCTGGCTCTGAGCTTCAGACAGCCTTATTGTCCTGAACAGGAACTGTAATTACATGTAATCATGGATTACAGACTTGCAGATGAGTTGCACTTGGCAACCTATTGCCTATATATAGAAGGTGTTAATATCAGAAGCAGATCAATGAAACAAAGGACAATGGTTTATTTCTGCTGACAAGGAAATTTGGCAGTCATTTTCAACCCATTTAATTCAATAATGTAGGTGTGAAGGTGTAAAGGAGTAGTCTGTAGAGGTGTGAGGCGTAGAGGTGTCGTGGTCTAGTGGAGATGTCACTGAGATGTGGATCATATGGATCGCGGTTTGAGTCCCTTCGCAGCACTAATGTCCTTTGGCAAGATAATATTTTGCATTTGCCACTCTCCACACAGGTGAAGTAAATTGGTACCCACCCACCCAGTAGAAAGAACTTCCATGACTGTTTTAATAGCGCCTGATTATGGCGGCTCAGCTACAGTGGGGGCAATAATATGATACATGTACTTTGTATATCAAGCGCAGTAGAGTATATTCATACAGTGGCTGCACAATATAAATGGACCTATTATTTATTATTATCGTGTACATATACCTGTATGTATTTGTTCTTACATTGTACATGTACTTCTAAACCACAGAGTTGAACAGTGTACATGTAGGCATGAACTAGCTTGCATGGTTCAACTCGGTTGTACAGGTCAGGTCATTAGGGACTGGTCTAAGGATACCCTGATAAAGCCAACTCACATCCTTTCTTGCAGGAACAGTTGTCCTACCCTACAATTTCAAAAATACTAAATACCTTTCGCCTTGCATTTTACGTGCCAAAATTATTGCATCCTTACTACGAAACACAAATGATGTACAGTTGTACGATTCCTGTAGTTTTATCCTCAGGCACAGTGCTGAACAGATTGTAAACATGAACCTGGTTGTCACTGACTATAAGGTCAGCTCCCTAGGGACTTGTGTAAGGATACCCTGATAGCCAACCCACATCCTATCATGCAGGAACAGTTGTCCTACCCTACAATTTCCAAAATACTATACCTTTCCCCTTGCAGTTTATGTGTGAAAATGATTGCATCCCTATTCCCTAGTAGGAAACACAAAGCATGCACACTTCCTGTAGTTCTATCCACAGGCACAGTGCTGATCAGATTGTAAACATGAACCTGGTTGTCACTGACTGTAAGGTCACCTCCATAAGGACTGGTCTAAGGACATCCCTGATGAAGCCAACCCATATCCTATCTTGCAGGAACAGTTGGCTACCCTACAATTTAAAGAATCCTGAATACCTCTCCCCTTGCAGTTTATGTGCCAAAATTATTGCATCCTTACTAGGAAACACAAAGGATGTAAACTTCCTGTAGTTCTATCCACAGTGCTGATCAGATTGTAAACATGAACCTGGTTGTTACTGACTGTAAGGTCAGCTCCTTAAGGACTTGCCTCAGGACATCCCTGATGAAGCCAACCCACATCCTTTCTTGCAGGAACAGTTGTCCTACCCTACAATTTCCAAAATACTATACCTTTCCCCTTGCAGTTTATGTGCGAAAAATTATTGCATCCCTACTAGGAAACACAAAGTATGTACACTTCCTGCAGTTCTATCCACAGGCACAGTGCTGAGGAGATTGTAAACATGAACCTGGTTGTCACTGACTGTAGGGTCAGCTCCCTAAGGACTTGCCTGAGGACATCCCTGATGAAGCCAACCCATATCCTTTACCCACTAAAACAGGAACACCTACATGTACGTACCCCACCATTAAAAATACTACTCTTTATAGTTGTTCATGTTTGAAAAAAGAATATACATTGCCAAGGACAGAAAAATGAAGCACACTGCACACTTCTGTCCTGAACAGACTGTTCGAATGAACCTGGTTGTAAGTTTGTAACCATGGACCCACTACTATAGGTCCATGTTGTAACTCACTGCTGGGGTCAGCTCCCTGAGGACTTGCCTAAGGACACCCCTGGTGAAGCCAACCCACTTCCTCACATTCAACTTCCAGTCAGGAACACTTGTCCTTCCCTATGATTGATTGCTGTGATAGTAACCGTTTGAACAAAGGCAAAGAGAGTGTGTAGTCTCAACCTGTATATTGTTATCATGTGAATATGTTTTTACTTCATATTATCTAGTGTCTTTGAAATGCAAAGATGCACTGTGTATGGATTCATCTGATCAAATAAGAAGGTACTCAAAACGAATCACAAATTTGCATATATTACATGTTCATGTATAAAACAATAAAGTTTTCAAATGTAAAATAATTTGTATTGATATTGTACGTCGGCCTATTAAAATCAATGCCTGTACAATATAAAGCCAACACAGTTAGCCTTGTAGGAAAACTTCAAGGTGGCATACAGTAAACATGACAAGGCCATATTATCATCCCAATGCATATATTCAAGGCTTTTGTGCATGTAGGCCTACATGTAATGTACATGCATGCCAGGTCTGTATTTAACAGTAAATAAACTGACTGGAATTTTAATGAGTGAATGCAATCTACAATGGGTTTTGTTGTACGGTATGTGTAGTTCTTGTTGTTGTTGACTTTTTTGTTTTTTAAATTCTACACAGCTTGTCTTCCCAGCTTTCTACCACTGCATACTGTCATGATGTAAATTTATGTTGGGAGGAATTGTCCTTTTCGTTTTTGTTTCCTTGTTTCTATCTCCCCCCCCCCCCCCCCAATCAATCAGTTCTAACTTTTGGGGATGTACAAATATATATATTTTTTTTAATCCTTTATTTCTGACCTCTTATCAGATTTACTGTGCCTGTACAAAAGTGAATTAAAATGCAAACTAAAGACTACACCTAATAATTTACTTTTTTTTTCTTCAGTTCAACGATATACTGAGCCATTTGTGTCGCTTAAAAGGCACAAGGCAGATTCGGCAGTATCAAGCAAAATTTATAAAGGTGTGTCTACTTCATAATCTTCATAACAATACACTAGAATAGCCTTCGACAGCCACATGAGCATGCGTGTACACTGTACATGTGCAGTTGTGCTTCAAGTTCGGATGATTTCACTCAAGTGAGTGTCTAAAATTTCAGTATTAAATGTCAGTGAATCACTGCATGTTTGACATGGACTTAAGTTAAGGTCATCATCCTGTTTTTGTGATTATTTGGTTTCTGCACAGCATGCCTTCCCAGCTTTCTACCCATGCATACCATCATGATGTAAATTGATGTTGGGAGGTATTGTCCTTCATTTCGATCGCAAGGTTCAGTTTAATACAAAATCGCTTCCTGCATGGGAGTCACATCAGAAAGTACTCTGTATTAAACTGAACAGTATTCATGAGGAGCCATTCCACCTCATTTCCTTCCTGCAATAAAATGTGCAATAACCAAAAAAAATGTATATCAAAAGTAAGTCTGTGCATAACTGTGTAATGAGGTACCCGAGTACACTCCCAGGCTTACAGGCGAATACTCAAGTATTCTGACGCCATGTTTTTTTTTTTTTTTTAAATATTTTTTTTTGCTACCACCATACTACGGGAGCAGTATCCCAGGTCCGTCTCCAAAAACCAAAGATGACAGAATAATCCATTTTCCACCGAGTCCCAGACTCCCCAACAGAAATCCGGACATTTGGTCCCAGTTTCTGAGTGATGAGTTGACAGTGATTGAGCTGGGAAACATTTTTACCCACGGTACCATGCCAGCGGCCGGCGCTCTCCCTGGCACAGGTAAGCGTCGGCCTGAAAGGTGCCAGGCGCGGGCAAAAATTAGAAAATAAATGGCGGCCGACTATTCGAGTACGATTTCCAGACCTGCCAACCTCTGGAGTTCAAAAACAGTATTTTTCAATCCCAAAAGTCGTATTTTACTAACAAAAGTTGTATTCTTAAAAATAAACACACTGTTACGTAGATCAATGCCTCTTACTGTTCCTACATACAGGAAGAAATTTTTCAATGGATCATTGGTTGAATATGCATGATTTCATCACGACTGCTGTGTTCGATGAACCAATGAACATCCCCAAATTGCCGGTGTGAGATGCTTGTAGGATACTTTACAGGACAGAATGTGCATTTTGCAATTGAAAATGGCACAGACACACACCAAAAACAAAAAAAAATAGATAAATAAATAAATTTTAAAAAAAAAATTAAAAAAAATTGTTTTTGTTTTTTGTTTTTGAAAATCGTATTTTATTGAGGAAAATCGTACAGTCGTATTTGCTTCTAAAAACCATACAAAATACGACTAAATCGTACTGGTTGGCAGGTCTGGATTTCTCGTACTCGAGTAGTGTCAACAGTGCAAGTACTCGAGTATTCGACTACTCGTCGCAGCCTTAATCAAAAGAAATATTGGCTTAATTGTACATATACATGGATGCTTTGTATTATGATAAACCTGTACATTTTTTTGTTTTATTTCAATCATGTAATGTACATGTTCACGGAATTTGGACGATTTCTATCACACCAGATATCTACATTGCAGCAAATTACTGAGTCTAAACAAAATAGTAAAAATCAAAAACGAATTCAAAGAGGATTAACAAAAGGATTATCAAGTAATCAGTGTGTAACACTGAGAATGCCTTGATAAAGAGACGCAAAAATATTATACATGTACAGTAAATCAAGTCATAGGAACGACAACTTAAAAAGCACTGTCTGCAATGTACTTAGCAGTCATATAAACTACGGTACATCTGCTGTCGACAGAGCTAAAAAGCTGGGTCAATTATTCAACACATTGCAAAGTTGCATCAAAACAACACAGTGAAGATAAACAGCATATACATGTACAATGTAGGATGCATGGTTAGAACCCACCGCATGCTGACTTTATCGGTTTCTGGCAGCTATAGGTTACGAACTGAAACCTGTCAGGTCACGGTAGTAACCCCTGAATACTGGAATTTATCAAGAAAAAACAAAACAAATCTGGTTTTCATTCACACTTGTACTTTGAGGAATAATCTGTTGGCTTTGCTTCAAATGAAAAATTGCAGTCATCTGCAGGCAAAGAAGGAAGGAATGTGGACATTAGATGATTTAGTAGGCATGACATGTACATTTACAATCATAATTTATAAACTACATGGACTGTACTTGTACATCAACTTGAATCTTTTCATTGTATCATGTTAATGAATGGAGCAGTCATATTCTAACTACCAACAGCTACTGATTATAAAGTCAAAGCCTACACCCTACATGTAATTTTTTGGGGGTAAGATATGGACCCCCCCCCCCCCACCTTTCCCTCCAGTTGTTGTTATTGAGTGCAATAGATGCAACATGCACAATGTCACTAACACACACCAAATTGCAGCATGTGGGTCTACACAAGATGCTTAAAATCTGATTTTTATTTTCTTCTCTAGCTCTTGAGCAAGGAGAATACAGGTACTGGACAAGAGCCAAGAAAATGAAGAATACCAAGGATGAAAAGTGCACTCGAAACACTTGAAATTTGATGCTGATAAGTAGAGCAGCAATTAACAACCTGAATCTATATTTGGAGGGATATCCAGGCTGGGTTCAAGTTCACCGGCCTGATAAAATGCTTTTTACTTTCAGTTTCTTTTACCACCACCAAGGCAAAGGCTGGGCTTCATACTCAGTCAAGTACATTTTGATGCCCTGCCCAGCAAACAGATTTGACAGAAAGATAAAGTTTTGGACTTTTGGAGGCTTGATTTGAAGTAAAATTTGGTTTCCAAGAATAAAACATTAAAATGTAAAGTATTAATCTTTAAAAAACTTTAGTTATTTGATTATGACTATGGCTCGTATCCTCAATGAACTTTAAGCAACCTACATGTATCCAGGCTATCCTACAGTATGTCAAAAATATTTCTAAGTTTTTCAATTTGTGAATCATAGGGGAAGTTACACGTAACAACTTGGGGTTCCGTGAGTTTAGTAACCAAATTTGAAAACTCAACCTATTCTAGTAGCTTGGTGGTCATCAGCTCTTAAAAATGGGTCATTTTTGTTATGTAATCAAATTTAATGCACAAATCTTTCTTCAGTGCCTTGTTAAAAATTATTTCTTTGACATTACGAAAATGGTCTATTGCAATTGATCTGCATTGATCGCAAGTCCTCCAATCAAGCACGAACTTGCAAACTTTTAACTTAACATTGTTGAAGGTTGATGAAAAAATTGCTTAATTTTTGTATAAAATGTTACTTACTATATTCCTTCTACTGTACTAACCCTCTGATATGCAAAAAGTCCTGAAACAATTCTCAAACCACAAAGATATCTATGGTTTTCTTTGAAGGCATTGATGTTCGACACCCTCTTACAGTGATTAACAGTAAATTCTCCCAAACATTTTTGAATTTTCCCAACCGTTTTTTCCATGAAAAAAAGACATAAAACAGGCTATAAAAAATCTGTCAACACTTAAATGTCTGGAATGGAATGTAGAGCCATTTTATTGCTTTGTGACGATTTCCATTCACCTAAAATGTGATTAAATTATAATAATATAGTTGGGAGAATTAAGGAATCGATCAGATCAGTTTTTCCCAATTTGTACCATGAATAATGGTCCGTTTTCACTCAAATTTTCAGATTACCGTATTTGCCGTCGTAAAGGCCGCAGTATTTTCGGGTGAGAAAAAATCAAAAAGTCGGGGTGCGGCGTATACCAACCAAAAAATTACTTTTTTTTTTACGAGGGCTCTTTTCAGATTTTCCCTTAAAAAAATAGCCCCCCTTAATTATTTTGCGGTGGCTATTTTGGAGCTCAGGGGGGCTTTTTTTTTTAAAGGTTGTATTTTTTTTAAACACTGTTTTACCTAATTAAATTCCAAGCAAAGGCAAATATAGATACAATTGTAGCGTACATATGTCATGTAGAGTATTGCAGACATTCAGATACCCATGATTTATTCACTTTGTGTTAAACGTGTGGCTTTATGATTTACATATACATGTAACTAAAACTTGTCAAAAGGAAAAAGGAGTGTTTCGTTTAACTGTTCGTTTTTCATATCCTAAGAAAATATTATCACTGACACGCAGGCTAGGAATTAATTTTTTTATGGGGGCTACTTTTCCCCATTGCCTAAAAAAAACCAAGGGGCTACTTTCTTAAAGCCATATTGTAAGCTGTAACAATAAGTTGTGTTTTTCCTTAGCCATCATAATACTAGCAACCAAATTGGTAGGTAATATGTTATTTAGTCTTTTTTTCTGTCCCAAATTTAATTGTTATCATGGACAATGCAATCCCATTAAAAAAAAAAGTAGACTAACTCAAATTGTGTTATTTATAACCATTAAATGTGAGTAAATATTTTTACTGTTGTCCTACATACCGATGTTATGCCGAAACATGCAAAATCATGGCCTTATTTTTTTTTTATAGACTCTAATTCTAAAGGCCAAGCCAAAGCTAGTTTCATTTCGTAGACAGAAATTGATGCCATCACTCATGACAATTGGGCCCGGCATCGATCGTATATAAATAATTTAATTTAATTAAAAAGTTGTAAGAAAAATTCTGAGGAGTAGGAACATCCTTTATATATTTATTTACGTTTTTTTTATAACAAAATTCAATTTCTGTCTACGAAACTTGCTTTATACCGATTTTACAGGAAAAAATCCAGCATTGATTTTGCACGTTTCGTTATAACAAATATATCAGTATGTGGGACAACAGTAAAAAATATACTCGCATTTAATGGTTTTAACTTGTAAATAACACAATTTTAGACGGAATAACATTTTTGTTAATGGGATTGCATTGTCCATGATAAAAATTAGGGCCAGAAAAAAGACTAAATAAACATATTACGTACCAATTTGGTCGCTAGCAGTTCAGCTCTCGTCACTTGCAAATACTTATTTGCTTCATACTAGGAGCGTGCGGGCGCGCGTTGGAGCTGAGCTAGTTCGTTTCTGTGTATTGTGAACATGTGCGAACTGCGTATGCATTCATGCTGTGCACGAAACTACTCTGTATTTCCATCAGGACCGGTGGCCTGTCCGGCCGCCCGGAGCTTAGGCGCAGGCGGATACCGCTGTAGATCTAGCTACAGTAGGTACGACCGCCGATCCGCTGCAACTCACAAAACTTTTAAAATGTTGATGGAAGTTTCTAGTTTTGGAGTTGGTAGTCGGAACGGAGATTTCACTCAGACACATCAATAAATTGACTTATTAATTCCTATGGAATATCAATTCATGGCGGGGGCGATTTTTCAAGATATATTGATTTTTTTTCGCCCTCGTCTTGATTTTTACCGTGGCGATTTCAGAGGTTTAGGGGGCGAATCGCCCGTCGCCACCGTGTATTTTTTTCGTTGGCGTATACGCAACAACAACAAAATTCAGCGGTCAAAACATCACATCCATTTGAACGTATGGGACTATATGAACGGTAGCATGACTAGACAACGGTACAGGACAATTCTAGAATATCTCCACACAACTTACCGACAATTTTATGTTGCATAGTTGACATGAAGACGAAAAAACTTATTTTTCTAATAAAATCTGCCGATAGATCTAGATCTAAGGCCGTACCATTGCATCGCCAAAAAGTAAAAAAAGGGACAGGCCATTACTTACGGAGCTAGCTGCAGCGCAACGCAACTGCGCAGGTCGAAAAACGCTATTTCGGATTACACCGCACATCGAGGTAGGGGTATTGTAGGATACCAAATGTGTGTACGATACAGTACTAGCTTAAAAGTCGATGAAGATCTGCTAAATTATGATCATTTTAGAGGTTAACTTCTTGTTGATTTATAAGAATATTGATGAATTTGGTATAGTTTGTAAAAAAAAAAGTTTGTTCTACAAGAAAATTACGATCATTTTGTTTGGTCCGTTTTTTTTTCTCGTTTTTTTTTTTTTTTTTTTTTTTCCTCTACGAAATGTCAAAGTTGGGGGTGCGGCCTTTACGCCGGCAAATACGGTATCTTTAGTTGTACATCTAGCATTAAAGTCACTTCCTTAGCACCACTATCTTTCATCTGAACAATGTTACCAAGTCCCTTTAATACAGAACTGCAGTTAATATCAGGTTGCAAAACATTCAACAGACATGAATCAATTGCAACTGTTTATAAGACAGGGCACTGGTCGAAGAGAAGAAAGAAAGATACCGTAATTAACGTTGTATAAACCGCCCTCATGTATAAACCGCACCCCTCTTTTTCGCCCTAAAAAACAGTAGAGGACCTAGGATATAACCTTGTGGTACGCCTTGTAAAAGAAGAAAAATTGGAGGAATCTAGTTTCCGAGTGATGAGTCAACACACCGATTACTGAGCTGGGAGCCATTGCCAGGCATAGCGCCAGGTGGAGGGGCATAAATCGAAACTTTGAAAAAGAAAAAAAAAAAATTGGTGTACCGTGTATAAACCACACCCCCGACTTTAAATTTTTCTGGGCGGCAAAAAGGTGCGGTTAATACATCATTAATTACGGTAATAAACTTTATGAAAAATTGCCTCATGGAAATCTTATGTTTTTAAATGTTCAACAAATGCAATTTCAAAAGAGCTCCTGAGAACAAAACAGATCTTTTTACACCAGTTGGTAAACATGTCTTTGCGCATGTTGGCTCTATTCCATTTGTGCCAAGATCCATGTAGAGCATGATATTTTCATATCACAGAGATGGAATCGAGCCAGAGTAATCTGTCATCTTTGGGGGTTACTAACTGCTGGCAAATGTGGACAAGGTCAAAGAAAGGTTAGAGATAGCAGTCAGCAGCAGCAATACAAGTAACATTCTGTCTATCCTCTCAGTAGGCCCGTCCCCATCAGCTCCAGTTTGCCAAATAACCCGCTATTTCTGATTCGGGAAATTAGCCCGAAGTTATGAATCCTGTCTCCATCAGCTCGAGTTACATGTAGCTCAGGATTTGAAACTTGAGCTAGAGATATTTTGCTCAGTGTTCGCACATAGTGGAAGTCTTCGGGCTGGTGAATACGGACCGGACAAAAAAGCGGGCTATTTCGCAAACTAGCCCTAACCCAAGATATCTCGGAAAGATTTCCAGAGCAAATAGCCTGCTATTTGCGTCTTCACCTGCCAAATAGCTCGCTATTTTCGTGGTCGGGGGAATTCCAGAATCAGAAATGGCTGGCTATTTGGCAAACTCAGGCCGATGAGGACAGACCTATTCTGTCTGTCATATATATCCTCTCATACACAAACAAGGCGAGCATGCAATGTATAGAGAGAGCCGATAGTAAATACACTGCGATCTGGGGAGTGCGCAGCGGCAGACTGCATCCTACTACTGTTATCAGGTTTGCAGTTCATGTCTGCCTGCTAGACATGCGCTCATCCTATTTGACTGCAGGAACAAATCTATCAAACATGAATGTTAGTTTTGTCTCTGCCTCATTGAACCCAAATGCACACTCAGCAAGAGTATGCATTATTACTACATGTACGAGAGCTGAGATGGGGGTAAACATTGTAGGGTCATTTGAATAGCTTGGGTAGACTGTGAGTGCAGATCACATTACAATAAATTTAGAGAAACAGATATGAAAATGGAATGCAATTAAAGGAACAATACAACATATCAAATCAGACATCAGATATGTCATGTCACATAAAAAGGAAAATACATCTTACAAAACTGAAATTTGAACCTACATGATTTAATTTCCATTATGCACACACATTAAAATTCCAAGAAATATTATTTTAAAAAGTCAAACATTGTAATTTGTAACTTTTTGTTACAAATCACTTGAAACTCAAGGGAATAATGGCAACTCAATTGAATTCAATATTCTCAACATAAAAAGCCCCCCCCCCCCCACCACAACACACACACTTTATTTCAATAATCTTGAACAAGTATTATGTAAATTTTGTAAATACCGTGCTGAGCAGTAATGCAGGAGCAAGCACTGTCAACAAATCCCCTACAGCTAGTACTGGTACATGTACATATGACAATCCACAGGCAGAAACTACAGTAGCAAATGATGGCTTGCAATGCCTCCACTTAATCTTGAATGATCCCTTGGGATTTGATGGTGAAACTTTATCTGTCAGCGATCAGACAATGTGGTATACAGCTGCAGCAGTAAAGATACCTTTACATGTTATACACCCTGATGATATCTCATGGTATCTGATGTCTCTCCTACCTAAACTACCATGCATAACTGCAGGTGACCTGGCATTGACATGGTATTGCCAATACAGACCTCCAATGTACATTGTACATCTACCCACAATTTCCATCTACTGTATCTACATGTACCTACATGTATACATTGTAGGCCTACAGGTAAGAACTATAATGGAAAATGATAGCACTTGCATCATGTAAAAAGCAACCATATACAATACCGGTAGTAGATTTGTCTCACTTTATATTTCTCATAAATCACCCTACAAAAAAAAAGCTATAACCATATAGATCAAGGGTACAGAACTACAGATGTACATCGACACTGTATAAGAACTAATTGGGCTCTCCAAAGTACACGTAAAAGATGATCTACATGTTCATGTACATGTAGATATCTTTGTTGTAAAAAAAATAAAAAATCATAATGCCAATACAAATAAATATCCCTATTTGTGAGTAATGTGTTTGTGCATAAAATTATTCACAACCAAATTATCTTTGCAAATCTTGAATGAAATAAAAACAGTTTGAAGTACATAAAGTGAACAACAGGTAATTAATGAGCTGTTGAAGTGTATGTACATGTACTTGTACATGTACAAGTAACATCAAGCACAGCAAAGAAATAAAGTTTCTTGAAACATGTTCTACTCAAGTGTGAGGGCAATTACTAGCATTCCGAACGTGACACAAAGTCAAAGTGCAATGTCTCATTTCGCTTTAGTCAATACTTTTATGATTGAGAGCAGACATACATATTGTCACATTCCATTCAAACATTAAAAAGGTTGGTGACTCGGTGTTGAGCGTTGGATCAAAGTCAAGCATTTTTGTAAAATTCTGCAACATCAATTGAGATGCTTTATTACCGTAGTTTAATTACCACATGTTTGAATAGATCATGTTGGAGCACTGTCTCTACTCAAAACACCTCCTACAGTAGTACATCACAGTACAATATTGGCCATAAATCATTAGACAGACAGGAAGGTCATTGTTAGTTGTCTGATCACTCAGTCAGTCAGTCAGTCGGAGAAGCATGACCGAGATACTGCAGTTTAACCTAAGCCAAATGGTCAGAGAACTTCAAACAGGTGAACTCCCCAGAAAAATGGGGCTTATTGACAAAATACAGCTGAGTGAGCATTACAAATTGATTGTTGATACAACTCGGTATTGCTGTCCTTGAGTAATGGACCATTTTGTGTCAATAGACAGGGATTTCAGTATTGTATGGAGCCCAAAATGATGCTGTCTGATGGGTCTTTTGTGTCGAGGCAACACCTTTTCTTGTCGAAGGCATGAATCACTGAAAACCACAATCTAAATCAGGTCACACACTTGTAGAACACCCACCAGTCTAGCATGCACTTTTCAGTATTGATTTCTGTACATGTATCTTCAGGAGTTTTAATAGCAGAGGAAAGAATTCAGACAGGGACCAACACAGCCTCATCCTGAACACAGACAACTAGTATGTAGATACAGGCATGATACAGCTGCATGTACACATACAAATGTATGTGGTTCCAGGTTAAATTACAAATCAATGTATTGATTTACGCAAAGCACATTCACCCTTCAGACTTCAATTTTTTTTTATTCCGTCAGTATTCTTGTTTTCATTTGTGAAAATAATAATGGGGCAATAAATGAAGATCTGGTTCCCATAACCTACATGTATCCTGCAGATTTTGTTTATAATATGGTAAAATTATTTCAATATTTAGCTGCAAAACAGGGCAGTTGGTTCATAAACTTATGGTTCAATGAGCACACATTTAGGGTGTACAAAGCGAATGGTGTTGATAAAGAATTGATACACCACATAATAATGACTGCTCACAGCATTTGAATACAATGTGAAATGGTGGCAAAGGACTAACTTTGAATATATTTTTTTATTTATAAATGCAGAACCTATAAATTATAAGAATATGCAATGTAAGATTTAGGGAATTTTGCCATAAAACGTCACCAAAATATCAAATTAAAACAAATTGGGTCATAATTGCTTGATAAGTCCATTCGTAAAAACGCATAACAATGCAAATTACATTGCAGCTAACCTTGTTTTAATCACTCATGTGACAGAAATCACTGCAAAATGGACCAACACTTGAATCCACTAGAAGCAATCATTATCATGATTCAATCTAATTTCACAATTTTGAATTTATAGCAGCAGGAAAGCACCTATTGGCTATTCCTCTGATAAGAGGTGTTCATTTACCAATATTGGACTTCACTTTTATGACCAAGACCAACAGGCCTTACAATACACCACCCTCACCCTCTAGGGAAAGGCATACCGGTAATCACAAATTCCAAATCTGAAGATGACAGAGAGCTTTCAAAGTCCCTCCCTGCAAGTTCATTGGCGTCTGCAAGTTTCGCTACTGCTGTTTGCAAGATTTGTGGATACAAAAATGAGCTAGTCCCAGGTGGTAGTTCAACTTTTAATAACCAAGTACAGTGTACGTGAACTATGACAGGGATAAAGGAAGGGTAACCCTGTAACAAATAACCAGAACCGTGGGCCGATTGCTGGCCTATCAGGTTAAATTGGATGATAAATTCTAATTGCCGATCAATGATCAGAAAATAATCGGAAAATAATCAGAAGAAAAAAAAGGCAGAAATCTTTGACATTTAACAACATGAAAAAGCTTTAAATATTGACTACATCAACTTCAAATTAGAGAGATGAGTGATTTTAGGTATTATAGTGCTCAAAATAGTTGATTTCGGGGGCAGATTAATTTTTGTAAAACGTTAGATTTCCCTCCCGATCTGCCGATACCGATATCGGGAGCCAAACCGCCCATTCGATCTGATCATAGCTCCAACTTAAAGATAAACTTGAGTTCTGGTAAAAAGGAAAATGAATTCCGACAGAATCTAACGAAACTTACACTGAATGTTTAAGATTACAAATAAATGTCATGTGCCAAACAATTTTGGAAGAAAATGTATACTGGCTGAGTAATGAGCATAGAAAGATAAGGAAATCAGGGTAGTACTAGCCCGACACCATGTGTGTTGTCCCATATACATCTTTCTGTGTAAGTAATGTTACTTTACAAAGACTCTGCCAAATTTATGATGATTTTGATGACTCCAGAACCTTGCATTACACACCATTACTTACATGTACATGCTATATGATCAACTTTTCTGATCCATTCCACACCTTTTCTTTCACAATGCAATCGCATTACCAGAACTCAAGTTTATCTTTAAAGGGTTAGGAGAAGGTATTATTTTGACTTACCTGGTGGTGATTCTTGGCTATGTTCACTTTTTCAGCATCCCTGTTATCAGAGTTGAAGTTGAGGCACTCACGAGCTGCTCCTTGGTTTCTTTGGAAGTCACATTGTCAGTGGTATTTGGATTGTCTTCCACTTCGTCCACCTACACATACAACAAGAGAAAACATTGCTCAACAAAGAATAGTCAGTTGGTAATATCCACAACAGCAACACAAAGTTACAAAAGCATGTAGGATCCTCAGATGACCGATGTAAATTGGTCTTGAGGAAATTATTGAGTTCAATTTTGATGCTATAAATGGAAGCATTCAGTAAATGAGTAATGTACCATGATCACCTACATGTACATGTACAATGTACTACACATACATATGTATCATAATGTATGACCAGAGTCAACATTTAAATACATCTTCCTCACTAGTGAGTAATGACCACCATAATGGTTGTACCTGTCATTACCGGTAAATGTGCTACATGTACTATGAAGTATGAACTATTAAGAAAGACAATCACAATAAAAACAAAATAATGAAATAAAAGCATTTTATAATATTCAATAGAGTCTGGGAGGGGTATGGACATGGTATGGTATTATTAAACACTTAATTTGTTTTAATTTTAATTATCGTAAACCTGGATGGACCAATATATGGGTCGTGTTTAGTACCCTAATCAAGTTAATTCTGGCCTGTCTGTTCTGGGTTTTTTTAAAATCAGAAATGTGTAATTTTATTGCACTTTTTAAAAATTGCACTGCTTGCAGTGTTTGGGGGAGGGGATATTGCCCTTTTTTCAATAAATTGAAAAAAACTCTCTCTAGACTACATGTACATAACACTATGTACAATAGCTGACTTACACATGTACGGTAGGTAAATGAGGAAAAGATATTTATCACTTTGCCATTTCCAATCCGTTATCCTATTTGCCTTTTTTGTTGATGAAATGATCAATACCATCTCCCAAAAATATCTCTGAAAATAAAAAGTATCTTCCCAAAATTAGATAAGACTTTAAAATAAAAGAGACCTTTGTTACAGATAGTTTAGATACAATAGATTTCACAACTTTGATGAAAGTTGCTAGTAGTAGTTAGTAAACATGTATATGGTTATTGTGGCATTACATTGCGATTATTAATATTAGCATCAGCGATAGCTAGGATTAATACAAGTTCTGGAAAGAAAAAAATTAATTGGAAAATTGTTTAAAATAAAAGAAGTCTAGATCTAGATTTAGTCTGATTGAATTCCACATCAATGAAAAAAGTGATAATTAAAGAATTTTAGTGACTTTGTTACAATAACATTAATTTGTAAACCATTCCTCCGCCTCCACCCCTCCACGCCCCCCCCCCCCCCCCCCCCCTCTCCCCCTTTCACTTTCCCTGGGCCAGGGATGGACAGAGCCAGAGCTCGTCTTGAAAGAATGTGAGACGATTTCTTTAAACTAAAAAGAGTTTACCCCCTCCCCACTTTTGTTGTCTAAATATAGATCCACTAGGTATAGATATATGAATGTTGTAAACAATTACCTCAGGCACAACTTTACTCTCTACAGCCTGGAGTAGGGCATAAAGTTGGGATCTTAGTGCCTGCTTTTGACTGAACGTGAACGCGGGGTGATTGACTGCAATGACGGCGAGAAGAACGACCTTCTCATCCGTCTCTGTGTGATGTCTAGTTCTGAAGCCATTCGATAAGATGGCGTCTGTATGCTCTTTTAACGTTCGGTACAGCACCGTAGCACCATTTGTACATCTTGAATTCATTAAAGCAAGACTTGTTAGTACTTTATCAAGTATCCTGATATCAGTGATATTTGTGAGTTTCGACAAATATGACACATCATTTGCATGAAGTTCAGACTCCGAAGTCGATCGTAGTCCCGTCTCCCTAAACTCTCAACGTATGTTCCAAGGAATCGCAATTCCAGGGGACTGCAGCAGTCCATGAGCGCACAAAG